>MU225359.1:1298192-1316650 GCA_018584345.1 Thuja plicata
TTTTGTGATCTTATTAACCTATTGAGAAGCAGGAATCGAAGTTATCAGTTCTCTGTTACAGGAAGCCTCTAAGAAGACCTTGAAGACAAGTTTAAAGTGCAGGTCCACCAGCCTTGATTCCGTGGAATCAGAATTGCAGGAGGTTGTTCAAACCTCGTTCGTTGGCAAATCGATCTTATCCATCTTCGTTGGATAAAAGAAATCCGCTAGAAGTCCAATCTGTCGATTTGAGCACCAACACAAAGGATCCATGGGACGATTTGTGATGCTGGTAACTATTATTATTCTTCCACTGGGATGGAGAATTCCATGATGATAGCTCAAATGTAGGGGATGTCCCTGGAACAAGAATCATAAATAGCTCTTGATCATGCCCTCTTCTCTTGGATTTCAGATGAGGATGAAATGGTGTTCACAAATCAAGTGTTTTATTCAAAGATGCCACAAGTCTAGTTAGACTACAATACACATTCAAAATGGAGACTCACAAAAGAAATTCCACCTCCATTTTTACCAAATAAAATTATTCCATTGCCACAACCAAGGTTTGAGGTGAACAAACCAGCTGTCCAAGAGGTCCAACCATCTCCAATTTAGCGACAATTAAAATCCATTCCATGGAAGCCAAAAGATCCAAATATTCTAGTGGAAATAAAGGTGGACATAGTGGGACAAATTAAGAAATCCCCTTTGAATTTATCCATTTTTGGTATGCTCGCAATCCCTGAGAAAAAATAATTACTGAAAGAATCCCTTGACAACTAGGAAAAAGTGGGAAGATTGGAGGTTGTTGCAGAGAAAGAAAAGTTAAAAGGAAAGACACCTATTATGGCTGCTAGAGGTTCCCTAGATTCGAGAGTCATCTGTGCTTATCAAATTTCACAATCCAATGAAAGAAGAGGAAAAAAGTAAGTCTAAACCTATGTCTTTATTTCTTACTTTGATAGTCGGGGATAAGCTGCTACATAATTCAATGACAGACTCACGAGCTACTAGTATTATCATGCCCAAAAAGATTGCAGAAGCCCTCCTTATTAAAATGATCCTTCTGATAGAGGAAGAACACAATTGGATGGGAAGAGATTCCAATCCATAGGAGTGATTAAAGAGCTCCCTTTCATGCTATTTTCTTTCCCCAATATTATATTCCTATAGGAAGTCATAGTCATTAATATTCCCCAATTTTCAGTATTTGTCTTTCAAGAGATTCCATAGCCAAAATAGGAGGTTACATGTCACTTATTAGTCCCACCTAATACTAAGAACCAAGAATGGAACTAAAATCAAGGTATTGTCTGAACCTATGAATGACACTTGTGTAGAATTTGAGCCTATACTCAAGTTTGAACCCACTCATACCTCCATTTCTAATGACTAAATGTACTGCATTGAAATGTTGCAAGATGAGGAAGTCACTAAAAATAGAATGAAAGAAGAAGAATTGTTTCTCAAGAACTTATTTGAAGATGATCCTTTCAGTAACTTCCATGATATCAGATCATGCACTTATGTAATGTTTGATGAAGCTCAGCCAGTGCCTAGAGTCACTAACAAAGAGGAAAGTAAAAGGCATTAACCTCTGAGCATCATAACTGTGGATAATTTACTTTGATCGAGCTAGGTTTGAGATGGGTTTAGGCACTGGTATACATTTTATTTCTCCCTTAAGAGAAGAGGTAAACAAGGCCTTCCACTTTCAATTTAGTTCAAACAATAATGAAGTAGAGCATGAAGGACTAGTCTGAGGGTTAGATTTGGCTGAAAGAATGAGAATTAAACAACTGAAAGTATTTGATGATTCTGAACCAATTGTGAAGCAAATCTATAATACTTCTGTTGCCAAAAATCCCTGAATGAGGTCCTATTGCCACAAGGTATGGGACCTAATCAAGAGTTTTGATGCTTTCAAAAATTGGCTCTCATTTTGAACCTATCATTGATCAATTTACAAATGAGCATTTAGTCTGTGTGATAGTAAGACCATCTATACTAGATAATGATAACCATTGGAAAGTGTTTGAAAATGATGACCAAATTTCTTTGTTTATCCAGTAAGTGGGAGAATTTGCTGACAAGATTAAACCCAAAATAGAAGAGGCCTACGAAGACCAAGTCATTCAGCTGAGAGGGAATAAAATTCCTTAGGGCCTAATAACCCTAGAGATTTTATTTTACTGTGAAAATGTTGGGAGGGATAAACATAATTTTTTTGTAGATCAAAAGGATTATGAAGAGCTAGACGTCGAAGATGGTATAAAACTAAAATTTGGGAAAGAGTTTCCTAAAGCAAAATGAGAATGGCCCAAATCAATGTGCCACCATTACAAAGGGGTCATTGCATGGACCTATGGTAACCTACAAGGTTATAAAATATATATCATAGAGAAAACTATTGAGTTAGTAGAAGGAGTAAAGCCCATTTAGGAAAAAGCATAGGCAAGTCAACCCTAGGATAGAAGCCTTAATGACACAAGAACTAACCAAACTAATTGAATCAAAGATTATCTATCCAATTAAACACAAAATGTGGGTTTCCAACCTAGTTCTAGTTCATAATAAAAATGGTGGAATCTACCTCTATATGGTTTTCTGAGATCTTAATGAGGCCTCTTTAAAAGATCACCACCCCCTTCCATCAATGGAGCAGATTTTACAGACTACTGCAGGTTTAGAAATGTTCTTGCTGCTCGATGGTTTCTCTGTATACAACCAATTCTAGGTGGTGGAAGATGATCAACATAAAACCACTTTAACCACCAAGTGGGGAACTTTTTCTTATGCTAATATTCCATTAAGTTTGTCAAATGCAGGAGCCACCTTCTATAAATCCAGTTAGGATTAAGTAATACTAAGAGGTGGGGTGAATCAGTATTACAATACTTTAAATTAAACTTAAACCAATTCCAAATAAACCATAAGATTTCTGAAATGAAAATAACATAAGAAAATAACACACAACTCAATACACCATTATTTGTCATCAAAGAAACATTGGACAAGGGAAAACCCCTGTGGGGATGGTACCCACAAGCATGCACTAAAGTATAATGTACCTGTTAGGAGACCTAACCCTTTTAGGAGCTGAATATTACATAGTACATTTCCTTTTTAAAGGAATTTCAACCCTGTTAAAGGTATACAACACCCTGTTAGGGGTACACTGTGCTTACAACTCTTACAACCAATACTTATGTTATAAAAATTTCTCAATAATTAACAAAAACAATCATCTCCAATGCTTAGATAGTTCCAGTTGCAGCTCTCAACAATATCTATCAATCTCTAATCTTGCATCTGCATCAGTCATCTCTAACTCTTTCACATACACTTCCATACATACATCTTTGCTTTACAAAAAGTTCTTCATATATATATATATATATATATGTTATATCATTTAGTCGACTCTCAAATACAATACAAAATAGAATAAATACTTATACAAAAATTAAATACAATGTCGACACTCTTATACTACCAAAGTATAGGTAATTCAAAATAACAATCCAACTTAGCAGGTTTGGATTCTATCTCATGCTCCCACAATCATCATGATTGTTCAACTGCTCTATTTCACCATTCTATTATCTTTTCATGTCTTCAAATCACTCTAACTCTTTGTGATCATCACCAAAAAAAAAAAAATCTTAAATGAAGGTCATACATATCCCACAGTGTCTTCCTCTAATCTCGCAAGTCATAAAACATCATACATGATCTTTGCTGTCCAAAACAATGCTATTATACTCTGTACTTCTGTTTCTATACTTAGTCGATTGCAAAACTGTATCTCCAAAACTGTACTTAACATGATCATACTATCAGATGTTTTTCTATAAATGACAACCATTAAGTGTCTCATATCACACCAAATACATCACTTTCCAGCAATCTCTCCCTTTGGCATTGATGGCAACACTTATCAAAAAATGACTAAGTGTCCCAATACAAACTGTTCTCTTTTTTTCTTCTCTTCCACTTTTCTCTTTTTTGTTCTCTTCTCCCCCTTTGACAACAATGGAAAAGGTGTATCCAAAATTTTACAAAAATGTAGAATTTAGTACTTTCTCACCAGTTCTAGAATATCTTGAAAGGAATCTTCCAAGATCTTCACTTCTGCATTCCACGACTCTACCAATAACTGACTAACATGTATTAGTCCATTCAATGCATATGATGAAGTCTCTGCTGCTTTTAACTCCATGGGAATAGAATTTCTCAATGAATGTGCAGTCTTCTCCATATCAGATAGATGAACTTCAAGAATTGATAGCTTAGGAGTGATTAGAATCTTTAGCAAACCAAATCTTGTCATTAATCTCCCTTTCTCTATATCCAAGACATTCAACTTATCAAAAATATTTGATACCTCTCTGTCCATCTCCATTACAGATTGTGAGGAGGTCTCACAACTGTCCATCATGTTGTTCAGAGTAGCCATGTCCTTTGTAATAATGTCTTTAATATTCTGAATGTGTTTGATAGGGTTCATACAATAGCTGTATAACATCCTTTCATGTGTGACACAACTTTTGGCCTTTGATGTAGCTGATCTCAGAATTCCCAAGTCCCATGAAATATAATGGCATACTTCCTTCAACTTCTTCTCTAGATAACTTTTCTCTGCCTTCTCTTTAGTGATCTTCACTAAGGACTCATAGTGACCATCAAAATCATCTAGTGCCATTTTCAGATTCTCTGCATCATCTTTACTTTGAAAAATAATAGGGACTAGAAGTACTTTATTGACAATATCAATTGCTCTAGTAATTACCTTATTCTTTTTGTCTCCTTTTTTCTCATATCTTTCTTTTTCTTTTGTGAATGCAATGACAGATAGTCTCATCAGTTCATCCTCATCCATATTGTCAACTTCTGTCCTTACACACTTATCCTTACTTTCCAACAATAGAATAGTGGATGAGTCAATTTCAGGTTTTACATCAACTCTTGCCTCTTCTCCTTTTGCTATGTCTATCTCATTTTTCTGTTCTAATTCTTCTTTTTTCTCTATTTTATGTTCTTCCTCTTTCTATTCTACTTAATTTTCCACTGTATTATCAATATTTCCTTCAAATGGATCTTTTTCATCAAGTGAAGTGTCAAGGGTCACATGCACACCAGAAACATAGGAATCTGGTTGCATGTCAGTATTTACTTCTCTCTTCTCAACATTTGCCTCAACTGACTTAGAGATCTCTCTGATTCCTATAGGTGTAGGCGTAGTAGGTTTAGGAGGTGAAGTTTTCTCAAGAATATTGCTAATAAGTATCTGATCTAATGCCTTTTGAGTTTCCTTTATGACTTCATCATATTTTATGCCCATAATTTTCACTAATCTTTCTTTTGTTCTCCATAAAGGTTTGAATTCATCTCTCTCTCTCTCTCTCTCTCTCTCTCTCTCTCTCTCTCTCTCTCTCTCTCTCTCTCTCTCTCCTCNTTTGTATTCATCTCTCTCTCTCTCTCTCTCTCTCTCTCTCTCTCTCTCTCTCTCTCTCTCTCTCTCTCTCTCTCGTATAGAAACTACTAGAAACATAGCCTCAATAGCTTGATTCCTAATCGCCTCATCTTCTATATTTGCAATCTATTTTCTAATCTCCATTTTACCATACAATTCTTCAAGTATGCCGCCCTCTATCTCTAATAGATTCTTCTTGAAAACAAGTAAATGATTAATCACTATGTCCTCAATCACTAGTTTTTCAGATCCCTCATACCTATCATAGTATTTATTCACTGAAACAATCTTCCCTTTCTCAATAGCTCTTTTCTCTTGCATCTTTATATATGTCTTCCCTAGTTGTCTATCATTCATTGTTTCTTTTTCAAATTTCTTCTCTTCTTCTTCTTCTTCAATCCTTTTCTTCTTAGGAGGTGAGTCTTGTTTAGTGGACCTTGTGTTTCTCCTAGGAACAATATTTTCTTCATGTAATGTCTTCTGTGGTGGTGAGGGTATAGTCAAATCAATTACAGTAGAAAGTGGACTAACTACCTACTCAATTTCTGGAGGTGGAAGGGTTGCAGTAGCAGTGCTTTCCAACCCAGAAGATCTCTTTTCTATCTTCTGCCTTCTCTCATATCCTCTTTAGTTATACCTACCTTAGCTGCATAGTCACCAATTATATTTTCCACTCTTCTCTTCCTTATACATCTTGTCGGTTCTTCTCTGACTTTATCTAATTTCTCTTCATATGTGCCTCGTCTCTCCTTAGATGTATCAACTTTAGATGCCAAAATATGCTCAACTTGCATAATTAAAACTTTTGATCTGACTTCATAGCCCATAGGGTAACACCATTTATTCCTTGGTACAACTGCCTCAAAACATACACATCAGTTTCAACCATGAAATATATTGTATCCTTGTATCTCTCAACTAACTCTTTAGGAATTCTGAATCTTTCTTTCATTTTCCTCTGAATAATTTTGATCACCCCAAACAATTCTCCATCCACCCATGTGTTATTTTGTCTTCTGTAGCTCTGTGATATCTGAATACCAGTGGGTATGTTGTCTTTCCATGCTCTAGTGTGCATGTCAGGAAACTTATGCTCAATGTGGATATACAAATGAACTAGAAGTGAGCCAAATCTAAAAGTCTTAGATTTATCCTTCTTGATTAACTTTACATTCTCCAAAAATTGTTGTGCCAGAACCTCACATATGTTGAATGTGGTGTTTTCCTTTACCATCCTATAAGCCATATGTATCATCTTAAAATGGACTCAATCCATGTTGAGACCTTTTATCCCTCCCTAGTAGGCTATTTTGGTCCTAATTCAAACACTTTCATGCTTTCGTGGAGTTTCATGTGCTTATGTGCCTGTTCTACCCCTCTTTTCTTCCTTTTCTCTATGTTTCTGAGACTTGGGCACATTTACTGAGGTCCCAACCCTTTGGGTCAAGGTCAACCTCAACCCTAACCTAGGTTAGGGTCAACCTTGACCTTGACCCCAGGGTCCAGGGTCCTTGGGGTTGGGTCCCAGTTTTGGGGTTTTGACAAAATTTCATCTTTTCCCTCTTTGGGGCCACTATTTCTTGCATTAAGTGTCGAATTCTCAAATTAATATTTGAGCTGGACCTTTCTCAAGCTCTGTGTAGGATTCCTAATTTATTATTTGAGATTAGCCTTCTCAATTTTTGTGCCGAATGCTCAAATTAACTTTGGGGTTGGCCTTACCTCAAATTTTGTGACAAGGCTCTTAAATAATAATAATTATCTCTACCTTAAGGGTGGACCCCTTCTAGAGTTTTGTTTCAAGAACTTAATTTGATATCTTCTCCATGTGCACCTCTCTAGAGTTTTGTGCCATGGTCCCTTAATTGTGCCTATACCTTAATTTAATTTCCTCTCCATGTGTACCTCTCTAGAGTTTTGTGCCATGGACCCTTAATTATTGTTTTCTATGTTGGCCATTTCTAGGGTATAGGCCTAATTGGAATTTAATTCTCCTATGTTGGCCTCTCTAGAAGATTGTGCTCAAGATCATTCTAAAAGAAGGGCTTTCCTCTCTCATTTTCCTCTTAAGCAATCTATTATTATCTCCTGGGAAATCCATTATTAGCTACAAGTTATCAAGAAATCCCAAGATCTCTCAAGCATTCAAGACTTCTACATTCTTCATCTGGAATTCTCAATTCAAGTACATGAGAACATTTACTTCCATGGAGACATGAATTGGCATGGTAGATCAACTTCATACTCTTCTACAAGGTTCAAAAAACTTCAAGAATTCATCTTTGAGGATCCATATTCGAATCCTCCACAAGGGTTTCTATACAAGAAAGGTGAATTTATCTATTTACTTTGTTTATCTCTGCAATTTCAATTATACTTTAAGGTTAATTCCAAAACTAGGGTTTGACCAAGGCAAACCCCTCCCCCTCAATAAACAAAACTAATTTTCTTTCAAGTACATGTATAGAACAATGAATTACAGAGCAGATTCAGATACCCTTTTCAGAAAAATTTCAGGATCTGAGAATAGAATTTCCGTCAGAGCAGTGTAGGTCAAGGTCAACATAAAGGGTCAAGGTCAACCTATGATTTTTAGATATCTACAGTCATTGTTTCAGAAGTTGCAGAGCAGATTTGGATACCCTTTTTGGAAAACTTTTGGGATCTGCGAACAAAAATTTTGTCTGAGCAGTGCAAGTCAAGGTCAACCTCAAAGGGGTCAAGGTTGACCTCCATCTAGGTCAAGGTTGACCTGGACCAGATCTGAAAAATATTTTTGGGTTTTGTAGATCTCACAGTTTTGATTCAGGGACATGAAGATCAAAATTTTCTAAGACCGTTTGACAGGGTTTTCAACATATTATTTTTTGGAGGTATGTATTTTATTCCACTATCCTTTGCAAACATTTCCAGATCTACATTCCTTATCATTAAATTTAAATTTAAGTGGTAAAATGTGGCATAGGGTCTCTTTTATGTGCAAATCTCCATTGTTCAAAACCCTATCTAAACCTATACATATTTTCTATCTTACAATTTGGTGAACCCGATGTGAAAACCCTATCTAAACCTATCCATATTTTCTATCTTACATTTTGGGGGGCATATATATGGCCTCCCTTGTTCTATATTTTTCATTTTTGTTCTAACCTTTTGTTTTGCAGCATGCTAAATCCTTGGAAGGTAACACACATAAGTTGCTAAATCCTGAAGAGATACACATTTTAAAAATGTATTATATATGGATCCATGGGTACTTGATAAAAGTCGTTAGAAGACACACTACATACATGAAAAAAGCCGCAAGAAGGTGCACAAATTTATGGGGTGACTATAAATTTCTTTGTTGGTGGGCCATCCTATTCTTTTTGTGGTTCACAGTGAAATACACACATCTTACTGGGCGAGCTAGCCAGTCCTCTCTCTTCTTTTTCTCTCTCCTTTTATGATTTTGGATTTAACAAGGACTCAAGTTCATTGGGGGCTTTATGGATTCCTTGTATCCTTAATCATAATAGGGATTTTTTTTTCTATCCGTGTTCTACCTTACCAAGAGTCTGTGTTGAGCCCATATGCTTGCTAAAGTGGGGGTTAAATGTATCAGCTTAAAATGGAAGAAATCCATGTTGAGACCTTTTAGTCCTCCCTAGTAGGCTATTTTGGTCCTAATTCAGACACTTTCATGATTCCATGGAGTTTCATGTGCTTATGTGCCTATTTTGCCCCTCTTTTCTGCCTTTTCTCTCTGTTTTTGAGACTTGGGCACATTTCCCAAGGTCCTGACCCTTTGGGTCAAGGTCAACCTTGACCCTGACCTAGGTCAGGGTTGACCTCGACCTTGACCCTAGGGTCCAGGGTCCTTGGGTTGGGTCCAAGTTTCGGGGTTTTGACAAAATTTCATCTTTTCCCTCTTTGGGGCCACTATTTCTTGAGTTAAGTGTTGAATTCTCAAATTAATATTTGAGGTGGACCTTTCTCGTGATCTGTGTAGGATTCCTAATTATTGAGATTAGCCTCCCTCGAGTTTTATGCCTAATGCTCAAATTAACTTTGGGGTTGGCCTGGCCTCAAATTTTGTGACAAGGCTCTTAAATAATTATTTTTATTTCTAACTTAAGGGTGGACCCCTTATAGAGTTTTGTGTCAAGACCTTAATTTGATATCTTCTCCATGTGCACCTCTCTAGAATTTTGTGTCATGGTCCCTTAATTGTGCCTATACCTTAATTTAATTTCCTCTCCATGTGTACCTCTCTAGATTTTTGTGTCATGGACCCTTAATTATGTTTTCTATGTTGGCCATTTCTAGGGTATAGGCCTAATTGGAATTTAATTCTCCTATGTTGGCCTCTCTAGAAGCTTGTGCTCAAGATCACTATAAAAGAAGGGCTTTCCTCTCTCATTTTCCTCCTAAGAAATCTATTATTATCTCCTGGGCAATCCATTATTAGCTACAAGTTATCAAGCAATCTCAAGATCTCTTTAGCATTCAAGACTTCTACATTCTTCATCTGGCATTCTCAATTCAAGTACATGAGCACATTTTCTTCCATGGAGCCATGAATTGGCATGGTAGATCAACTTTATACTCTTCTACAAGGTTTATCCTCCACAAGGGTTTCTATACAAGCAAGGTGAATTTGTTTATTTACTTTGTTTAGCTCTGCAATTTCAATTATACTTTAAGGTTAATTCCAAAACTAGGGTTTGACCAAGGAAAACCCCTCCCCCCAATAAACAAAACCATTTTTCTTGTAGGTACATGTACAAAATAATGAATTATAGAGCAGATTTAGATACTCTTTTCGGAAAACTTTTGGGATCCGAGAATATAATTTTTGTCAGAGTAGTGTAGGTCAAGGTCGACATAAAGGGTCAAGGTTGACCAATCATTTTAAGATATCTACAGTCACTGTTTCAGAAGTTGCAGAGCAGATTTTGATACCCTTTTCATAAAAATTTTAGGATCCTCGAATATAATTTCTATTGGAGTAGTGTAGGTCAAGGTCAACCTCAAAGGGGTCAAGATTGACCTCCATCTAGGTCAAGATCGACCTGGACCAGATCTGAAAAAGATTTATGGGTTTTGTAGATCTCATAGTTTCAGTTCAACATCGTAGAAATCAACAGTTTCTGAGACCGTTTGACAAGGTTTTTAGTAGATTCTTTTTCGGAGGTATGTATTTTATTCCATTATCCTTTTGCAAACATTTTGAGATCTACATTCCTTATCATTACAATTAAATGTAAGTGGTTAAATATGGCATAGGATCTCTTTTATTTGCAAATCTCCATTTTTCAAAACCCTATCTAAACCTATCCATATTTTCTATCTTACATTTTGGTGAACCCGTGATAGACAACTCTTTATTTTTGGTGTTATATTTGCATCTTATGTTAGATCTTAAATGCATTTAAAAGTAGATTTCTTTTATGCTCTTGAATTTATATGTCAAAAACAAAAATTCACAAATTTCTTTAAAAATACAAAAACATTTACATTTTTCATGCTTGTAATGTTACTTTGTGTTCAACATGTATGATTTTTGTTTTGAATACTTTGATGAGGATTTTATTGTGAAAGAGGATAGATCCCCTAATGAGGTGCATGGAAGTGAGGATGAAAATTGTTTGAATAAGATCTCCATGGAGCCTATTCCTATTTCATCCTCCTCTACAACATCTTCAATTGACCTTTACCATAGGGTGTGTGCATGGTTACCTTCATGTTCCACTATTTACAACATTGATACACCTAGAAAGAATTCATTTAGTGTGTGTGATGTTTCTTTGTCCTCTCTTGTATTACCTTGTAAGGATATATTAGAGAAAGAAGATGAATTTAATCTTTCTCTTTATGGAGATGAGTTGATGATTGATGTTAATTCTTCTCCTAATATATGTCTTTTCTATGAGCCTACTTTAGAATATAATTTACCTTCTTTCCCCTTTAGGGATCGAGCTTTAGTGATGTATGGTGCTCCTACAAGGTGCTTTATTGATAGGGATGATAATCCTCCTATTTGGGTTGAACCTTTGGATTTGGATGTTGATTACTCTCTTCCTCATGAAGCCATTATGGATGATTCTACTTTTTGGGATGAACCCTTGGACAAAGACATTGATTTATCCCCTCCTTGTGAAGATTCTTTGATACAAGATGGTGATTTATTAATGGATGACATATTCATACATGATGGTGACTCTTTTTTTAAAACACACTCCCCTTATGCAAACATTTTAGAGAAAGAAGAAGATATTATAGATGCTTTACCTCCATTTGGGATTCCTTCTAGTGATGAGGCACTAGCAAAGAATGATATGAATTCCCTTCATGCTCTCCCTCTTAGTGATCATCTTATGGATAATAAAGATCCTACCACAAATCCTCCTAGGATGTCTTCTTTGCATCCTTCTTGTGAATTTATTTGTAGTGTTGAGACAACTAACATGGTTTATCCAAAACCCTTGTTGACTATTAAAGGTTGTCCTCACATTACTATCAAGGGTAAACCTAGGGATCATTTGGATTTATTTGATAACATGGATTCTATATCACATGCCTATCATATAAGGAACAACCCTCAACCTAATCTAGTGGTTCCTAATTCTTTACAACCTTCTCAACCCATTCTTCCTCCTCCACCCTGTCTTCCTAGCAAGGAGTATGATTTGATAAACCAATTGCGCAATACCCTGCCAATATTTCTTTATGGGAGCTTCTTCAAACTTCACCTACCTACCATGAAGCCTTGCAAAAATCTCTAGAAACTCTTTCCACTCCACCTCCTAATCAAGATAACATCAATGCCTTCTTACAGTGCATGCATGCCACCTCGGGTCCTCCTGACATTGTATTTAATCTAAAGGATTTATCTTCTAAAGAAGTACAAAATTAATATGATGCTCTTATGGTTGCTGTTACTATCAATAAGAGTATCATTCGTAGGACCTTGATTGATAATGGATCTAGAATTAATATTTTTATCATGGACATGATCAAAGCGATTAAAGTTGATCTTTCAACTATTCAACCTGATAATGTTCCTATATGTGGCTTTGATAACATTGATAAGAACATTTTGAGCATCATTACCTTACCTATAAAAGTAGGTCCGGTCATCCTGAATACTCCTTTTCATATTATGTCTAGAACTCTTAATTATAACCTCCTTTTGGGTAGACCTTGGTTGCATGAGATGCATGTTTTTCCTTCCACCCTTCACCGTAAAGTTAAATTTATTCACAACAACATGATGTATACACTTCATGCGAATGATGCACCAAATCCTTTTTTTAATATTCAAACCCACAATACTCCTATTCCTAATATTAATCCTTCTTCCTCTAATGCTCTTCCTAGAGATGATTGGGGAACCTTTGATTTTAATCCTACCTATATTGGAGAGTATAAGGTTTCTAATCTGGATTTTATGAAGAAACAAAGAGAGTTTGAACAACGAGATTTTGCTTCTACTTCTAATGCCCTTCATAATAAATTTGTCACTGCTTCTACCCACTATGAATTTTTCAAACCTACTACTGATGACATACTGACTACTAAAGTTCCATTGACTCCTTCTGATATGGCTTCTTGTTATGGTCCCGGTTATCATTTACTAGTTAAACAAGGATTCCATGGTCAGGGATGTGGTAAGCATAAATCGGGAATTCAAATGCCCTTACAGAATGGGAGGCATGAGCATTCTTATGGATTGGGATTTAATCCTCAACAACACATCAATGTTACCAACCTTTCAAATAACACTTCAAAATATGATCACCTTATGAAGGAATTTGACCAAGAAGTTCTTTTGCCTAAACTCCTTCGTGCTAAGATGATTACTAGACCTAAGCACAAAAAGAAACGTAGTCCACACTTGAAAACTCTTCCTTTTTGTTTGTATCATAGATTTCATGATCACTCTACTAATGAATTTCAAGCTTTACATTATAAGATTAGGCACCTCATTGATAGTAAAGTTATTTATATATCATGTGGCAATGCATTGTATTTCAATCCTATTTTCTCTAAATAACATTTATGTTCCTATTATGGAGCTCCACATTATGTAAACAATTTTAGTCTAATCCTTGGGGGATCATTGTCTTGCATAGTGTTGTGAGTGATATAATAGGTCCCCTTTCATCCTTGTTCCTATGCTTGGGGGGCAAGGATGTCATCTCCTTCTTTTCTGTCTTTCTGGGATCCACTTTCCCTTGGTTAAGTAGTATCTATCTATTATGTGATATCCAATCATAAATGAAAATTTTGGTTTGCATTGAGGATCTATGTCCTTGATCATAACCTATTTTGTTGTTTAACATTGGATTTCCATGGTTGATAAATCTCTCACCTTGGAAACTGAATAGTGTGCTATCCCTCACAAGGGTTACTTTTTCACTTCTTGCTTGATATCTCTTTGAATTCATCCCTTCCATGGCCTCAGGGGAGTTTTGATCTTATTGGCTTGGACTGGGTGTTGTCTATGGATATTGTCTTGATGTTGTTAAAGAAGGATTTATCCTTGTTCTTTTCTTTCCTTAACATGTCAAAATATTATGTATTTTTCCATCTTAAGGAAGGGGGGCATATATACAACCTCCCTCATTCTATATTTTTCATTTTTGTTCTAACCTTTTGTTTTGCAGCATGCTAAATCCTCAGAAGGTAACACAAATAAGTTGCTAAATCATGAAGAGATACACATTTTAAAAATATATTCTATATGGATCCATGGGTACTTCATAAAATCCATTAGAAGATGCACTACATACATGCATAAAGCCACTAGAAGGCATACAAATTTATGGGGTGGCTATCAAGTGCTTTCTTGGTGGGCCATCCTATTCTTTTTGTGGTTCATGGTGAGATACACACATCTTACTAGGCAAGCTAGCCACTCCTCTCTCTTCTTTTTCTCTCTCCTATTATGCTTTTGGATTTAACAAGGACTCAATTTCATTGGGGGCTTGATGGATTCCTTGTATCCTTAATCATAATAGGGATTTTTTCTCTTCTTTTTCTACTTTACCAGGAGTCTGCGTTGAGCCCATACTCTTGCTAAAGTGGGGGATAAATGCATCATCTTAAAATGGATGCAAACCATGTTGAGACCTTTTATCCCTCCCTAGTAGGTTGTTTTGTTCCTAATTCAGACACTTTGATGCTTCAGTGGAGTTTCATGTGCTTATGTGCCTATTTTGCCGCTCTTTTCTGCCTTTTCTCTTTGTTTTTGAGACTTGGGCACATTTCCTGAGGTCTTGACCCTCAGGGTCAAGGTCAGGGTTGACCTCGACCTTGACCCTAGGGTCTAGGGTCCTTGGGGTTGGGTCCCATTTTTAGGGTTTTGACAAAATTTCATCTTTTCCCTCTTTGGGGCCACTATTTCTTGAGTTAAGTGTCGAATTCTCAAATTAATATTTGAGGTGGACCTTTCTTGAGCTCTGTGTAGGATTCCTAATTTATTATTTGAGATTAGCCTTCCTCAATTTTTGTGCCTAATGCTCAAATTAACTTTGGGGTTTGCCTTACCTTGAATTTTGTGACAAGGCTCTTAAATAATTATTTTTATTTCTACCTTAAGGGTGGACCCCTTATAGAGTTTTGTGTCAAGAACTTAATTTGATATCTTCTCCATATGCACCTCTCTAGATTTTTGTGCCATGGTCCCTTAATTGTTCCTATACCTTAACTTAATTTCCTCTCCATGTGTACCTCTCTAGAGTTTTGTGTCATGGACCCTTAATTATTATTTTCTATGTTGGCCATTTTTAGGGTATAGGCCTAATTAAAATTTAATTCTCCTATGTCGGAATCTCTAGAAGATTGTGCTCAAGATCACTATAAAATAAGGGATTTCCTCTCTCATTTTCCTCCTAAGAAATCTATTATTATCTCCTAGGCAATCCATTATTAGCTACAAGTTATCAAGCAATCTCAAGATCTCTCAAGCATTCAAGACTTCTACATTCTTCATCTGGTATTCTCAATTCAAGTACATGAGCACATTTACTTCCATAAAGCCATGAATTGGCATGGTAGATCAACTTCATACTCTTCTACAAGGTTCAAACAACTTCAAGCATTCATCTTTGAGGATCCAGATTTGAATCCTCCACAAGGGTTTCTATACAAGCAAGGTGAATTTGTTTATTTACTTTGTTTATCTCTGCAATTTCAATTATACTTTAAGGTTAATTCTAAAAATGGGGTTTTACCAAGGCAAACCCCTCCCTCCGAACAAACAAAACTATTTTTCTTGCAGGTATAGGTATGGAACAATGAGTTACAAAGAAAATTTGGATACCCTTTTCAGCAAAATTTTGGGATTCGAGAATAGAATTTCTGTCAGAGCAGTGCAGGTCAAGGTCAACATAAAGGGTCAAGGTTGACCTATCATTTTCAGATATCTATAGTCGTTGTTTTAGAATTTATAGAGTAGATTTGGATATCCTTTTCGGAAAACTTTTGGGATCCGCGAATAGAATTTCCATTGGAGAAGTGAAGGTCAAGCTTGAACTCAAAGGGGTCAAGGCCAACCTAGACCAGATCTGAAAAATATTTTTGGGTTTTGTAGATCTCACAGCTTCGGTTCAGGATCATAGAAATCAACAGTTTCTGAGACCGTTTGACAGGTTTTTTAGTAGATTTTTTTTGGAGTTATGTATTTTATTCCATTATCCTTTGCAAACATTCCCAGATCTACATTCCTTATCATTATAATTAAATGTAAGTGGTTAAATGTTTCATAGGGTCTCTTTTATGTGAAAATCTCCATTGTTCAAAACCCTATCTAAACCTATCCATATTTTCTATCTTACACCATCATAATGACTCCTGCTGAGACTGAATTAGGTCTACTGCTGTAGTAAAACTTATATCCAAGTATCATTGCAATCAGTCTTACATCATGTAGGAAAATTTCATCCACTATCATTTCTCACCTATCCCATTTAGAGTGTGTTAGGGTTTCAACTTGTTTATTTATATGATTTTCTGCCACATGGATAACTCTAGTGTTTTCTAGCCCAGTTATTTCATGAATCAACTGACTACAAATATTTACAGGTTGCTCCCCTATCCAGATGAATTGGTCATGAACTCTACTAAGTATAATTTTGAATCATTCTTCTTCACTGCATTCATACAATTCTAACATTTTCATAATCCTTAGGTTGTCTAAGTGTTTGAATTCATCCTTCATTTTACCATCATCACCTAGCATGTCTTCCATTTCTGTAGCAATCTCATCATCTCCCAATGTGTCATATTATTAGAATAACTGAGTGGGGGGGGGGGGGGGGGGGGGAANAATAACTGAGTGGGGGGGGGGGGGTGGGGGTGAATCAGTGGCCTCAAAAATTAATCATTAAATCAACCCAAAAAATTATTACCACATTTATAATCCTCTAGTTATCTTCATTCCTACAAGATGATTGCCTTGAAATATTAATAACAAATAACTACTTCTTAGATTACTCTTTCAAACCTTATTCTTACTTTTACCGATTAGCAGTCTTTCTATTTACTGAAATACAGTAAATAACTAGTGTATACTGATCAATCCAGACTTACTTATGTGAAATGCAAAACAATAAAGTAATGACTCATAAATGAATTAACATATGAATTTTTAATGTGGAAACCCTGTTAAGGGAAAAACCACTGGGACTGGTAACCCATATTTTCACTCTTCTGAAGTGAGCTCGGTGAAGAGCCAACCTTGTTAAAGGTTACAAACATATTGTTAGGTATGACCTTGTTAGAGAATTTAAATGAATAGTTTTTCACTTAGTATCTGGCATCTAATACTACCATCCTTGATCAAACACTCACTTGGCCTATCAATAGGTATCGGGCATATCCAATGGTACTTTGTATGATCAAAGTTTTTGATACTCCTTGGGATGTATCTCAATTAGAAAAGACTTTTAAGTCCTGCTCAGTTAAGACACTTGATGCTTCAATGGTTAAATTGAAACATTAAATTAATCTATTCACATATACAACTAGAATTCCAGATTTTCAGATCTATTGTAAGTAAATTACCTTTTTGATCAATGTTATCAATTCAATACCTTTGCTCCAAACTGTTCTTCTTTGTGATGCTATATCATTGTTCACCGGTGTCTGTAGAATTTAGCTCTTTCCTCAACTTGATTGATCAAGTATAAATGAAGACTTTCTTCTCCTTCAGAATCTCTTCAGTATCTATTCTCTTGTCACTCCCCTAATTCACATTGAAATAGCTTGTCTCTTATATAGACATGATTTCACCGTTTCTTGGCTTTCTTGATCTTGGAGTGATCCACAATTCTCGCCAATTATATTTAAAGCAAAAACCATGTTTTATCTCATAGAGATATTCTTGCCAACTGGATTAAACAACTTTAAATCCTTTACTTATCTATGGCTTTATCTTGTCGATTTAAAACAATGATAATTACCAGTTAAATCTATATTTAGCTCTTGATAGCTAAGCCTTTTTTTTTGTTTCCGAACTCTTTGTTATGTTGGTCAATACTTCAGTTAGTCATCGGTGACAACTGACTATTCTATCGGTGAGACTTTAGTTTTCTTTGGGATATCCATGGTGGTACCCTAAATTTTGATAATTTAGAAGTCCCAATCCATTATCAAGAAGCATGTTTATCCATAAAAAAAAAATCAAAGGAAGGAAGATTTATGACACAAATAAATAGAACTAACTAATCTAAGCCTTCAAAAAATGCTGGAGTTTAGACCTGCTACAAAGATGATTTCAACAGAGGATAAAGCTGGTCAAATTTTAAAAATCTAAAAATGACCCAGTTTGGGAAATCAAATTTCCTATCTCCAGTAGAAATATTATCTTTTCATGAGGTTTTTTTTATTTTCTACCAAAGCCAAATCCAAAAGTTAGGTAGTTATTTTTTAGTTAGTTTATTGTTTTTTCAAAATAATTTGTAATAAGAGTTGTGTCTTTTCACCCTAAAAAGGTGTGAAAGCCACTCAAACA
>MU225359.1:1321422-1337085 GCA_018584345.1 Thuja plicata
TCTCCCTTTGGCATTGATGGCAACACACTACATTATCACACTATATTATCACTAATACAATATGAAATATAACAGTTGAATTTCATCAAACTACCAATCTTATGTACTATAACCGATACAAATATCTGGTCCTCATTAAGCTCACATAGGTTAGATTTGATTCTTGCAGCTCTCTTTCTGTCTTCAATCCCTTCACTAGATAGATGTAGAATCCTTCTTCTTCTGATGTGATGTTTTCTCTTCTTGTGTCAAACTCTCTCCCTTTGACTGTTGTTTTCTTTTGATGTCTCTTTTCTCTCTTGTCAGCAATCTCTCCCTTTGTATGTACTCTCCCTTTCTGGTTACATCTCTCCCTTTGGATAATGTGATAATGGATATAATATCTCCCTTTGAAAATAATGCCAAACAAATATTTGATAGTAATGCCAAACAATCATTTCTATCCATTCAATATATTCCTTGAATTTCCCAATTCATCAACAATATAACAACTCTAGTGCTTGGTGCAGATAAATACCTTGCTGTGTACATATGTATCTGTTGTCAATCAGGATTGTGCCTATAGTTGGATGTGGAATCTAGCCATCCTATTGAAACATGCAGACATTCTCCTTGGTGGATGAGAGAATGAGTCTTCGGATTCTAGGTCATCTCCTATTGAATTTGGGATATCACCTAATACTAATCTTCTTGGTTTTGAGAAAAAGGGAGAAGGATAACTAAAATGAATACTAATTAAGAAGGTGATGCACCAAAATAGATACAGATTTGTCAGAATTATAAATTTGTACCTATAGGACATACTTTACTGGACTCTGCAATAACTTTCACTTCACAACACCTAGGATGATCAATAATTCACTATTAGGGTTTTGTGCCACTAATTGTAAAAATTCAACTAGCAAAGAGGTAACTTTTGCAAAAGGTTTATTATTCATAACTTAGAATAGGAATTTGAAACAATTCACTAATCTATTCTTGAAAGACACAATACACTTAAATGCAAAAAACTTGGAAGGATAGATAGAAAAACTCAGAAAGATATATGAATAATAAGGCCAACTCTATCATCTTCAAAATCTGCAAGAATGGTTACAAAATACAAGGAAAAGATGCACAGGAACAATATGTTCACTAATACCTCTATTTCCCCAAATTCTGAACCCCTACAAATGAATAAGAAGTTCAGTTATATAGCCCTCAAAGATAATCTTGAAAATGAAAAAAAGACCCCTAAAAGTCCTCCTAAACAGATAGACAACCCTGAATTTTAGGCCCTAATGATGCCCACAATGTAGTCTCCAAAAAAAACCCCCTCCAAAATGACCAAATCCCTAAATTTAAGGCATAAGTGATGCCTAAAATCTAGCCCTAATGTTGGCATATGAATGATTACATCTCCTTTACAAAATATATTACCAACACATTAAATATTACATCAAAAAACTAACCCTTTGCATATTACCCACTTCCCATGTATTTAAAAACTCTAAACCCTAGGGCATATACCCTAACTATGTCTTAACTTTACCATGCCAAACTTGAAATACCACAAAGGTCAACATAACCAATGTTTTAATGCAAAAAAAAATATCCATCTCTCTGTCATGGCACTTTGGAGTACTATCGTGCACTACAACTAGCAGAGTATTAACTCCCTCTCAATGGATTCTAAATTTTTATCAAATTTGGCAGAGGTATTATTGTATCTCATTTTTTCATTTCACATTGGGAGATGTTTAGGGTTTTTCTACTCCATCTGTGATTGCCACCATGCTAAGAATGTGGTGTTCTCTCCATGCATCTTCTTGGAATCGGTTGGAAACTTGTTTTCAACTGGAGTTTGATGCTGCCATGCTGAGAATGTAGCTCAGCCTCTTCTCTGCAGTTTATGGTTAACTCTTTGATTTATGAGAATGAGTTAATTGTAGAACTCGATCTCTCCATTTGATCTATTCTTCTTTGCAGCTATCTTTTGGGTTTTCATGCCATAAGATATGGCATTTTTCATGTATCCCATTTCCTTACAAATGTTGGGCTCTATTTCATAGTTTACATGTTCTTTGAATGGTGCGGGTATTTGTGTATATGCTTTTAAATTGAAATTTAAAGCCATGAATAATGGCACTTTGGATGTATCTTCCTTGAGTTAACTCGGGTTGCAACACTTCGAACTTGGCCTCCATTTGCACTTCGACTAGCATCAACAAGAAGATAAGTTGCCTCCTTTCATTTTCTTTCTTTGTTTGAACCTAATGTAGCATATATCGAACTTGTGTTGATTTGGGTATCAATAAATAATTATGGGTTTTCATTTCATTCTTTTATTTGAATTGGCCTCCATGCATTCTTCATTGATATGTCTTTGACTGCGGCTTTTGGATGGTTATAAATGTTTGAAGAATCTTCATGTTGTTATAAACATATGCATGCTATCATTTTTAAATAACAATGAGTTATTATCTATAAAAGAACTTGGCCTTTGCCACCATAACCCAAAGTTATTAAAATATGTTGAAACTGTAGCATATTTGTCAAACTGGTAAACATACGACTCTATTTACATCCTGTCTTGAGTTGTAGCTACATTGTCCTCATGTGTTCCTCTTTTGATAGTGATCTCTCATGTTTGGACGCCATCCGTCTTTTGTATTGATAAAGAGTTTTAAAATGTTGTTTTCATTTTGTTTACTTATTGCAATATGATAATGACTCAGTGTAACAATTGTTGACTCTAGTATGAGTGTTATTCATGGGGTTCGAGCACGGGCTCGTGACACCCATGAATAGTATTGTTAAAATGTAGAGGTCACTAAATTTATGATGCATATCCTCTCTTATTTGACAGTGCTTTCATTTGATAATTATGGGCATGCATATTATAGCTGAACATATCACTGTATTCCTCCTTTTGCATATGCTCATCCTGTTATTTAATCATTATTTGAACAACAATGCTAAAAAACATGTATCATAACCCTGTTTTGATGATAAATGCTATGATCTAGCAAACCTTTATAGCAGCATTGTTGTTATCAATTTCCTCTTGAATATGCATTGAACCTGTGAAATAACAACACCATTTGATGTCCAATCCTGGTGCACACTCTGCCTTTGAACATTCTTTAACAACATACAACAACAATAATGTCTCCATTTTATTTGTTATCTGTTCTTTCTTTGTGCACTATTTATTCAATTTCTACATTTGCATACTTCTCTAGACACCTAAAAATGGTTCGAGCATGTTGGTCTACATGTTTTAACATTTTTAGCATTACAATTGAAACATTTTTTTGCGACCTAATTATTCCTCTATGTTGCGCATGTGATCTTTATTATATGGTGACATTGTGTCTTTTGTCGATGATTGAATATTGCAAAATTGTTCAATTATTTACTAACAATTCTACTGTCTTTATCAAATTGATCATTTTCCAAATTATTTCTGATCAACCCTAAACTGAGCCTATTCGATCCTAAACCAATCCTATTTGATCCTAAACCGATCCTATTCAATCCTAAACCATTCCAAACCTTCCTAAATCATTTCAAACCCATTCTATTCTATTCCTAATCACTTGCAGAATTGTTTGGACTCATTCCAACCATTTTGGGGCATTGTCTAAGATCACCGATGCCTAATTAACCCAATTTCTAAACCGATCAAAACCCTATTTCAATTTGATCAATCTTGTCATCATTTCAAGAGCATTGTCCAAGTTCATTGATGCTTCGTATCCCCTTAATCAACTATTTGGTAACATTTTCAAAGATCATCGGTGTTATCGCTATCAATCTATCAATATATTTTCAATAGTGTTGTCCACATTTGTCAATACTATTTATGATCATTATCATTTTGGGAACATTGTCCAAGATCATCGATGTTTCCCCATTTCAATTTCAATCCTATGACGCCATCACAGTTCACTAGTGCTTTTCAATCATTTCCAAATATAATTAGACGGGCGCATTGTCAAAGCTCATTGATGCCTCGTGATTTCCTAAACTATTCCAGAACCCTCAAAATTGATCCTAAACCATATCAATATCATCAAAATCATTTCAATTTGACATCAACACCTTCAATTCAATCAATAATTCACTAATTTCCCCCTTGGGATGAATAACCCATAGTTTATCCCTAGGTCCTAATTGAATAAATAAATAAACTTTATTTATTATCTTTTCCCTATGTCTCCAACAATTAATTAATTTTTATTAATTAATTGGATAATTTCAATTTATGAGATTTTTATAATTTCATAAATCTAATTATTGATTTTGTGGAATATTGAGGATATTGAATTATTAAATGGCTTAATGAATCCTAATCCTACCTAATTGCCATATCCCTTAATTAAGGATTCACATCCCTATTAAGGTGCTTCATGAATATTCTCAATATCTCCTTATTTGATCTCCCCCATATCATGCTTCCTAACATCTCACCAACCAAAATCTCCATTTATGCATTGATTTTGTGCAATCTCACCTGAATGAATCTCATTTTCTATAAAATGGGTTGCATTTCAATCTTTCAAGGTTAGATCACTCTCTCCTAGTATTCTCATTTGCAAACTTGGATTTTTGTGTCTTTGTGCAATTGTGATTGTCAAAGAGAAAACATTAAATCTGATTATGGAGAAGAAAGGAGGACATGGGAGTTGCATTTGAAGGGATTTCTTAGTGTTTTATGTTTTATTGTTTATGAACTCTTGTTTTGAATGACTTTCATGATAGATTAGATAGGTAGCATATTGATTAGGGTTTGTGGTCTCCTAGATATGCTCTAATGCCTTTTTATGGTCTTAAATTTGGTGAAACCAAAGTGAAACAACCTTAACTGATAATATTTTTGTGTTTTTATGTCTTTTTCAGGTTCTGGAAGAGAGCTGCATAGGTGGTCACTGAAGTTGTGCATGTGGTCACTGTTCTTGCGCAGGTGGTCATTGTTTCTATGTAGGTGGTTAAGTCCTACACAGTTGGGACCCAGACCTGTGCACTTGGAGCCTAGAGCTACGTAGTTGGATTCTTAGCTACATAGCTAGTCATATGGGATCCATACTTAGGGTTTAGGACCAGTTTTTGCATGTTTAGGAAGCTTTTCTGCATGTTATGCTTTCTCTTTCTTCTTTTTATCTAATTAAAGGTTGAAATGGATCCTAAACTATTCAAATGAACCCTAAACTTGGTTAATGAACCCTAATGTGGTTAATGAACCTCACATTTTTATTTTTAAGGCCTAAAATGAACTCTCACATTTTGATTTGGGCTCTTAAAATGAACTTCATCTAGTTTAGGGTTACATACAATCAAACTTTTTCAAATTTCAATCAAACTTGCAATCTAGCCTAACTAGGGGTTGAAATGGAACACTTTGTGAAAGAGAAAGTTGATTGAGTTGATAAGGGACCTAAAATGGACATGCACATCTGATTTGGGTACCTAAAATGAACTTTAAACTAGTTTAGGATCAAATGCACATTTCGTCTTTAAGGTGTTCCTAAACTGCTTTGATGCACATGCAAGCTAATTAGGGTTTCAAATTCACTTCAATCTTTCCAAATCAGCCTAAATGGCATAAATAATGACCCTATTTGTGTTTGTGATAGTATTACATGCTTAGATGTGGAAAAAACCTCTATTTTTGCAAGTTTTTACCCCATTTTAGGCCTCTAATCAGTAGTTGCGCACTTGGTTGCAGGTTCTGCACACGTGGTCAGAAGCTTCATAGGTGGTAGCCAGTTTCTGTGCAGGTGGTACCCTGGTTCTGTGTAGGTGGTAGCCTATTCCTGTGTAGGTGGTAAACATGGTGTTTTCAAGCAAATTTTTGACTTTCTACATTCCTAAACCTGTTTCTGCACTTAGTGTACTGGATTTTTGTGTTACTGATGATTTGTGTAGCATGTTGGCAATCATGGGATGAAGATTGAATCCTAAAAATACTAACGGTTTCAATGTAGGATGTTTGTAGAAGACCTTGCGTTTTCTGAAACTTTCATTTGTGTTTTTGGTAGTTAGCAAACACTTCAGCTTGGTGCTTTAAAATGAACCATTTTCATTCATGTGCTTGAAGTGTATTTTAGTTTTTAAATCCAAGGAAATGTATGGATGTATCCTCTCCCCTCGCCTTCATGGACCTTGGGTGTAAGAGAAATCCATAAAATTCCTTTAGTGTGTCTACCTCCCAAGTTCTTTCGTAGAGCCAGTGAGAGTGGATGCCCAACTGGTAACAGGCTAAAGCCAAGCCCATCCAAACTGGGATACAAAAGATGCAATTGTGACTAATCTCAAAATGAATTGGTGTTGAATGCATTATATCAAGAAGAAGATATCCCTTAGTACCCTTTTGGTGCATTAAAACCTACGGAACATAACTTTCGTAGGCTGGGAGGCCTCCATAACGGAGCTAATCTGCCACACGTATAACCACATGAATGGATGCCCTTACTAAACACCGTGTCACAGTATCTAAAAACCTTCTATCTATTGGCATGGAAGGTCAGAGACCAACTAAGATGCCCCACACTTTCACGGCTATTAGTCAAGACAACAATCCCTTGGGAAGTGATGACCCTTGGGACTTGAAGCTTGGAGTGCCTGAGAAGTGAGTGCACTGTAAGGAGGATCCCGTGCCTCCAAGATTCTAGGTTGTCCACTATTAGTAAGTGTGGCTGAACTTTAGTTCAAGTGGGGATTCAACATATACTGTCCTTGCTATCCTTAGGAAGTGGTGTGTTTTTTTATTTTTACAATAGCCATTCTAAATGATGTGTCTTGTGTGAGTGTTCAAAAATTTAATAAAAATGACATCTTAAAAACAACCTCCTTAAGGAACACTTTTTCCAAATCAATCTTCAAGAACAATCAAATGGTCATAAAAAAACTTGTCTTTGAGTAAACATATGAAACCTTGAACTTTTCACTTGGAACCTTTTGGAATGCTTGATAGCCTTCATATTGCATATTTATGAC
Source organism: Thuja plicata (assembly GCA_018584345.1). NCBI lineage: Eukaryota > Viridiplantae > Streptophyta > Pinopsida > Cupressales > Cupressaceae > Thuja > Thuja plicata. The sequence goes on from MU225359.1 coordinate 1,328,404, forward strand.
CTAGTCTCCTTGCATTTTCATATCAAAAATCCCTTGCATTATAGACCTCATTTCAATCCTTGTTATAGTCCCTTTTGCATAAGTCCTAATCATAGATCTCTTGCATACATAAATAATTTTAGATCCTCCTTAAAAAATTTGCAAACAATCCTAGAAAGTATCCAAATCATAGAGCATTTCTTTATGGTGCTAAAGATAGGATCTTGACTTGGTCCCCTTTTTGTCCCAAAATTTCAAACCCCCTACACTTATCAATTGGTCATATTCTACCTTTGCCATGATGGATTGACCTAAGCCCTTTTATCAAACTTGCCCCTTATCCCAAAATCTTTTTTATCAAGTCAAGATTCTTACTCAACCTCATGAGGTTATGCTCTTAGGTTTGTCTCCTTGTAAAAGATTAATTGTCAAAGTCCAAAAAAACAAAAAAATAGTTGCATAAACCTTAGATTGCATTTGCATAAGCTCCTTGCATTTCAAAAGTTGCATTTTCAAATCTTGCATTTCCAAAAATCCAAAAATTCCAAAACAATCTTGCATTTGCATATAGTAATCATGCCACTTTTCACAAGATCGCAAGCATCCAAAAGGCAACAAGATCCTTATTTACCTATGTTTACAACACAACCAGAATCACAAGTTCCCTTTGATCCAAGACAAGGTGTTGCATATTAGAAACAATCTGACCTAATCAACATGCAACCATTGGAAGAAGTACATCAAACATTTCATGACCCAAGACATGTCACATTTCCTCAAGGACCTACTCCAAGCAGTGATCTATGCAACATAGGATATCCTTCAAATTCTTCCCCAAACTTTGGCACTATTAATTCGGGACCTCCCCCAACCTTTGAACTAATTTTTGTACCTATGCCACCTGGCCAAGGTAGTGTTCCCCCTACACCTGAGGAGGAATACCAACAAACTTTTGAAATCAATCAAGTCCAACCCAATTATTTGCAACAACAACCTATGCCAAACATAGATTTTGGGTCTTATCAACCTCCTCCACCTCCATCAGATAATCATGATCCTGGAAATTCCTCAAGTCCCTCTTCAAATTCTGGAGACTCACATGAATCATTTGCTTCCTTCAAAGATTTACCTAAAGAGGAAATTGACAAAGCTGTTAAGAACAAAAAAATTTAGCATAAATTAACGTATCTCATGACTCAAGATCTGAGACAATATATCAAAGCGATACGAAAGAAAAATCCTCAATTATTCTTGGAATATCAAAATGCCCCACAATCTACTTTGGAAGAGAATCAAGCCTTTAGTGGTTCAAGATAGAGAAAAGCGAGAACGACCCTTCGATGATTCAACTATGGTGGTAACACAAAAATGATAGCGAAATGATTTAACCATTGATATTTCTCCAAAGGAAAAGTATATACCATTGGATAATCCTTTATTTGAAGAGGTAGCACTCCCTCCTCTAGAGACGGTGGATGCTACAAAAATCCCTAAGAAAGGTCCTCAAAGAACATGAAAGATTGATTTTAAGAATCGCTTGCCTAAAGGATCAAATGAAACATTTGCATTTCCTTGGGGAATGCCAGATGTACCCCTTTTGAAGAAACACAACCAAGTGGTCCTCCTTTGGTAACACATACAACATTCCTAGGAATTAATTCAAATGCAACAACATCCAAAAGACCATTCAATGAACTACCAAGGGTACCCACATTTGATACATCTAATGTGACTACTACAACTATACCAAATCAGTTGCAAGATCAAAAGAAGAAGAGCCTCATGGATATCACACCAATTCCACCTAACGTGAGTCAACAAGTGCATGCCACACAATAAGTGTAACAAGACCAAGTGGCTCAACAAGCACCACTTGTGGATGTAGTACAACCAGCGCAACAACAATTTACAACACAAGTTAACATGATGTCTCAAGCACAACCAACAAAACATAAGACTACAAATCTTGATGGTATACTTGCACCACTTGGTTTTCTACAAGATCATAACATGCAACAACCAACAATGCAGATGGGTCAAGAATATCATCTTTCCATACAACATGTGCAAGGTCAAAAGGTGCAACAAGTGCACCCACAACAACAAAAACAACAACAACAACATATCCAACAGTATGTACAACAACAACAACACATTCTACAACAACAATATGCTCAACAACAACATGCTCTCCAACAACAATATGTACAGAAAAAACAACATGCTCTACAACAATATTATGCTCAACAACAATGAAAAAAACATGTTCAACAACAAAAACAAAAACAACATGTTCAAAAACCATACGTTCTGCAGCGAAAACCATATGTTGCACAACAAAAAAATGTGTCACAACAACAACAACATGTGGTAAAAAATCAACAACAAAAGTATGCACCAGGATATCAACAACAATTTTCTCAACCTTACTATGTGACACAAGGTCAACAATATAATCTTCCACCAATAAATCAGAAATATGTGGAAGATCCCCAACAATAGGCCAAACAACAAGTGGCACTAGTCCATGAAATCTCGTCTGAATCATCAGAATCATATTGGGCCTCAGAATATACTCGACATTCAATTGCTTCTAAGTGGACACATCATTCTGATACACATAAAAAATTTGTGAAGCCTTCATAAAATGAAGAAATGATTCAACAAATCCAATGCTTGCAGAAATAACTAAATGATCTACAATTCAAGGACAAGAAGACACTTTATACGGAACGAGATCTATGTCCTAATCTATTTGATCCAAGCATTTACATGCCTCCTTTTCCAAAGAATTTTGAGGGACCCAAATTTTAAAAGTACAAAGGAAAGGGTAATCCAATCAATCACATTTGGGAATTTTATGCTTCTTGCATTGAGGTTCACAATGATGACATATACCTCATGTGACTCTTTCCTCAAAGCCTCAAAGGTCAAGCAATGGAGTGGTACTCTAAATTACCCGGTAATATCAGGTCTTGGAAAGAATTAGCCAAAAAATTCATCTCTCACTTTGCGTTCAACATATCAAGTGAGGTTATGCTGACTGATTTGTGCACAACCAAACAAAAGGTTGGAGAATCGTTTATGAATTTCCTATTGCAATGGAGGAGTTTGGTTATTCAATGTCCTTTTGATGTGCTAGAAGAACAACAAATATGATTATTCATCCAAAATCTGGTATCTGAGATGATGTATGAGCTCAAAATCAAACAACCAAGCACAATTCAAAAGCTCATGAAAAAAGGAATTGGCATTGAAGATGCTCTTATTGAAAAAGGAGTATTAAAAACCAACAAGGACATTCAGAATGCGAGCACTTCAAGTGACAAGCCAAAATTTTGGTCTCGGAATAAAAATTTCACAAATGATGGCATTGTCAATGCATGGAGAGTCAACACAACACAACACAACATAAAGTGAGTCTCAAAGGACCTACTATTAACAATACGCAAACAACGACTCAAGCACTGCCTCTAGTGCCATCTCCAACACAACCTCAAGCACAACCAAATGATACCACACAACAAAATCAGCAGCGCCGATTGTTGAGAAACAGAGATGGACCACAAAGACAATTCACATCATTAGGTGAACCACTCCATTTGGTATTGCAACAACTATTGCAAAATAATTACATTCAATTACCCAGGATCCGCGACCCTCCAGCAGTTAAACCCCCTTGGTGGGATGACAACAAATACTACAATTATCATCGGACAAAGGGACACAGAACCAATTCCTGCTACCAATTAAAACTTAAAGTCCAAGACCTTATTGATCAAGGTGTGATTGAATTTGAACCCATGGTGAGATCTTCCAATACTGACCATACTATTTTCACAAACCCTTTGGTGGATCATGAAAAGGGAAATGCCTCTATGTTGAATTCAAATTCCAAGAATAATGTCAATTATACTTGGACCGGCCATGACTATAACATCAATTGTTTCTCTGAGGCTGATTCATGTGTGTCCACTCTGACCTTCCAGGATAGTAACCCTCAATGCGCAGTCGCTACCCATCATACCAAGATTACTTTTCCTAGCGCACCATCCAAACCCAAGGTACCTTCAGATTACAACCTTGTTGACCATCTTCGTAAGACCCCTACCTTGATATCAATCCTTGATCTGCTGTGCACATCCCCCCAGCACAAGGAAGTCCCTGACAAAGCTTTGAAAGAGTCCACTATTCTGATTGACATTGACACTAACCAGTTTCAGGCCATGATGGGGCACTTCTCTACATCCCAGCATGTCACATTTTTAAAAGATGATGTTCTACATGACCGGCTTGGCCATAATGACCCTCTCCATCTCGAAGTCTTTGTCCATAATGCCAAAATCTGGCGAGTCATGGTAGATGGTGGAATAGGACTTAACATCTACACTTTAAAGATCATTATTGATCTTGGCTACAATGAGAGTGATATTTATCCCTCTAGGAGAATCACACTAAAGGCATATGATGATGCTGAATGTCCTTCCAAAGGAGTCATCATACTGCCCATCAGAATTGGTCCGGTTACTGAAAATACATTGCTGCAAGTCCTGGATCTAGACTTTACCCACAACATGATTTTAGGATGCCCGTGGATCCATGCCATGAAGGCGGTTCCCTCTACATACCATCAATTTCTGAAATTATTTTATAATAGAGCTGAGATCATAGTCCCAGGTGATCCTAACCCTTTCCAATTTTGTGCTAATGTAAGAGAAGGGCCCTCCCAACAGGTTCCTACCAACAACAAAGCTACCCCATCCAATTCCTCCAAATATTTTGGTGCAACCACCCTTGAAAAGATGGTAAAAGGAAAGATGAAGATTGAAGATAAAGGGTGTAGAGAGTATACCATGGTGCAAGCCTTTCATATTGTGAAGCTTCCTCTTTCCCCAAAGTCTTAAGGAAAACCTAAGTTATTGCAAGCACAACCACCCAAGAATACCATGAAGGTTATGCCCTTTCCTACATTCACTCTGTGGGGCGGTTTGCATGAAGAACATGTATATGACAATGCATCTAGTTGGATTTTCCAAGACCAACAAAAACAAGAATAGGAGCCCACTGAGATATCCGTTGAAAGATATGGGCCTGGGTTCACACTCATGAAGAAAAAAGGCTATGATGGACATAGTGGTCTTAGAGTACACAAACAAGGGATTGTTGAACCTATTTCTGCAAAAGGTCACCCCCTTCATCTGGGCATTAGATTCAAACCATTACAAATTGGCTCTTCAAATGCCAAAATGGCCTCATGTGAAAATGTGGAGGTTTCAAATGATGAAAAGGAATTTGAGGTTCCCCATTCTGAGTACACTACCGATTCCAATGAGTGGGAATGGAAGTCCTATTCCTCTAGTTATTATGAGCTTGATTGTGTCTTCCCCAAAGCCGATGACCTACCTATCATAGATAAACATGTTAACATAATTCCCCCTCCAGTAACCTGTCCTGATCCCTGGTCTAGAATTTTTTGGGATCCTAGTCATAAACCTTTAGTGCATGATGTCTCTAACTCTGAAGACACTGAAATTTACATATTTTCCTTTACCTCTAGCCTCGAAAACATCTGCACCACTGACGATGACATCCCCCTAGTGTACCCTAAACTTATTGATTGGGATGAGAAAGTATCACCGAGCTTGGATTGCTTAAAAAATGATGAAGCAATAGAAAAATTCTTTGAGCTCCGAGAGGGCATGCCATCTGGAAACCACAAAAAAGGGTTCTCCATTGACCTTGTTTCTACAACATATTTTGGGGAGTCAACTCTGTCTTCCAGTCACAAAATTTAATATGATAAAATCAAAAAAGAAAAAAATAAAAAGAATAGGTCCTCTGGTGAAAACCAAAAGGCACCAGTTGACCATGAAAAAGTAAAAACAAAGGACGTATCCAAGGGTGAAAAACTCTCTGAGGCACCTGAGGATGGAAGACTAGACATACCCCCTCCAAAGGAGAAGTCAACATTACTCATTGAAAGGACCGATGAAATCAACTTGGGCACACCCAACAACCCCAAGATTATACACTTTGTAGCCTCACTCTCACTTGAAGAGAAGGATGAATTTGTCAGATTCTTCCTTGAGCGCTAGATTAATTTTGCATGGTCCTATGCTGACATGCCTAGCCTAGATCTTGAGTTAGTTCTGTTGTTTCCTTTTCTTGCTGACATGAAAATATTCCTTAGAGGGTTCGCTCTATTTATCCCTGACACTGACAAAGCACAGAGTAGAACAATAGAAACAAGGTTTTGAAACCTCCTACACTTTGAGCTCCACTAACTCAGGAGGGATTACCCTTTAAAACTTAGAATAATGAAATCAATAAATTATTCTAGTTTGTTATTGATGGAATTACAGGAACTGGTCACTGTAACTTTTACTAAAACAAACCAGACTGAAAGTAAAGATTGATTCTAATAATGATAGTCATTTGATTAAATGAAAAATAGACCAGTGCTCAATCCTAGGGCATGGAGTCATCTATGAATAGTTTTAACCAGCATGATTAGCGATAAAACTTAAGGCAATTATAGGATCTGACACAAACATAGATATACCTTGTACATCTACCTTAGTACACTTAAGCCAAATTAATCCATCAAATTCATTTTATACCCTAAACTTTATTGAAGTATCCCTAAGGTATTTTTATATTCTCTCCTTGAAAGAACCCTAGAAGTATTTCATAATCTACCTGACAGATATATAAATTGAAACATTCCTAGAACATTCAATTTAGACAAAATTCAGAATGCTAAAATGAAGACAAAAAACCCATTAAATGCTTCAGAAACTGTGAACTGGATTTTATTCAAAAGTCATCATCACTTGCTACATTCAACAGATATTTCTCCAAAAAAAACCTAATATATTGGTTCTCAAAACCAAGGTTTACAATTGTCTTAGTATTCCTCTCCAAAATGAAAATGACTATGTCATTCCCAGTAGTCTTGGAATCCTTTTATAGCATAAGGATGCGACAAGCTACCGACATACTAGGAAGGTTTACAAAACTTTTTGCAACAACTTTGCAACGAACTAGAAACAAAATTTTGCAGCCGAATACGGGTGGCAGCTTATTTGCAAAGCCTGAACAAGGTTTGTTTTTTATGGTTTAACAATATTTCTCTCATCCTTTAAGCTTTGCCTCCCATCTATTCACTTCCTTGATGGTGGGCCAATCAAAAGTCTTCTCTTCTTCTAGCTTAGCAACAGCTTCCTCCCACCTGGCATCCATGGTAGTTCTGGCCTCAGACACAAATTTGTCCATATCTCTTTCAACTTTGCAAAAGCTATCAATCAGTTCATTGAAATACTCTGCATTTGTGTCCTTTTCCAAATGTATCTTTATATCTTGATTTCCCAGTATGGCATCAAAACTAGATTCCCAATCTGATTGTGCTTTCAACACCCCTGTTTCCTCATAAATATTTGGGATCAATGGTGGACATTGATCACCAAATAGTTGCAACTTACTATTTATCAAATCAGATTTGCCATTAAAAAAGGCAAAAGTATCATTCAACTTATTTACCATATCAATGGTGTCCATTACTTTATCTGGGAAATCATCACTATATAACATAGCTGTTTTGAGTTTATCTAAAACTCTTTCCTTCCCTGACCAAAGTTTGAAGGCGGGCTCTAGGAAAACCATAGCTTTTGCAGCTATCTTTGAGGCCTCTTGCAGGGATCCATATAATGTATATACTACATCAATTTTTTGCTTCAAGACTTCAATTTTGTGCTGCAATATGAGTAACATGACAGACATAGCATTCATGCCCTGTTCCTTTGATACATCCTTTGACTGTGTTTCTTCCAATGTAGAGTCTTCCTTAGCTCCTTTGACAGCATCTGTCACAACCTTGGCTGCCTCTTCAAGGATTGGAGTTTTCTCCTTTTTACTTTCTTCTAATTCTTCTTTTAATTTGGCAATCTCTTCTTCTAGTGTGTGGTTCTTGACCACCACTTCCTCATGTTTCTTTTCCAATGCCATCATTTGGCTAAAATTTGTCTCATACCTCTTTGATAGGTCATCAACTTTTGCCAAATTCATAAACAAAACCTATGTCATTAACTGAGCTATCTCAGTATCTGAAGTATTTTGCAGATTCCATATCATCCTGTCAGCTCTTTTTTCCTCTTTGATGGTCATGACCAAGGATTTCTGTGTGGCTAGAGCTAATGACCATATTGCTAGGGTTTTGGATTTTGGGTCAAAACCTGATCCTTTTAAGACCTCATCCATTTCAAATTCTATTTTAAGAAAAGGATCTTCATGCCTTCTAATTTGATCAATAATAAATGTGGACTGCAAGTCCCAACCAGGCATCATCATCACACCACTGTTCTGTACCAATAATTTGTCTTGTTCCATAGTGATTTGTTCAGTCTCAGGGTCATAATCTTGAAGTGTTTGTACAATTTTCTCATTTTTATCTGTATTTTCCTCTTCTGTAGTTATCTCTTGTCTCAAGTTTTTATGTTTTAACTTAACCAAGAGAGATTTAAACTCTTGAGATCTTATGAATTCATCATCTTTCATGAATTCATTTTCCATCATGACCGTCTCATCATCTTTTTCAAATAAAACCATTTGGTTGTCTCCTTGGCCCTCAGCTTCTGGCTCCTTCTGCAGTTGCCTTCTCAATTTCCTAAAGTATTTACCATGCTCTGAGATCATGGCTTTTGCCAT
>MU225359.1:1351267-1361865 GCA_018584345.1 Thuja plicata
CTCAAATTGTATTTCATGTTGTATTAGAAATAGTATAGTGTGATAATATAGTATGTTGCCATCAATGCCAAAGGGAGAGATTGATGACATGTAACTGATTGAATGTTTGATAATGTTAAGTTGAAGACGATGCAAGACATTAAATCAGTTAATGGTTTGTATTGTCATTGATGTCAACTTGATATCATCTGTATGGTCATATACATAATGCCAAATACTTTAGAGAATCAATGGAACAATGATTATGCTTTCAGCAATGCATAAAAGTCAAGTATTCACCAAGTGACAGATTACACTGGTGGAGTGCACACCATTGGTAAAGGCAAAGATAAAGTCACAATGATGCCCGAAAAGCAGAAGAAAGTGTTTCCCGATGAAGCAGAATCAAAGGATGCCTGATGAGAAAGATCCAATGATGCCCGACATACGGAGATCTCAAAGCTAACTCAAGATACACTGACAGAACTGCCATTTTTCACCGGCGATGAACTATAGAATTGACTGACAGAACAGAGAGATCAGAAAATGACAAAATATCTAGTTGGTAGAGCTTAAAGATAAAATTAACTAGTTTTTTTATTTGTTTTATTTGACCACAGTTAATTAAGTGATTTAAAGATGATTTATACAGCTGACAAGAAGATGACTACGAGATAAATCAGGAGTTAAAGCCGTAAATCAAATTGGCTGGATTGTTTTTCACGCTAAGAATCAAGAATCAAGAATCATGGAAAATCATGTCTATATAAGAGACAATCATAATTAATTTCCACATGCACTCAGACACAAGGGAGTGAATTAAGAAAAGATGCTAAAGAGAAATTGATGAAGGATAAACTTCATGCATTCCTGATCAATCAAGCTAAGGGAGAGCTAAAGAATTTTGTAGACACTGACACACAGTAAAGCACAAAATCACAGAGCAAAAAGAATGAAGAACAAAGGAATGGAATTGATACATTGATCAGAAAGGTATTGTATGTAAATAGATCTGAATATCTACAATTCAAAGCTGCATTAGAAATAGGTCATCACGTTTCAGTTTAACCATTGAAGCATTAAGTCTCTTAACAGTACAGGACTTAACAGTCTTTTGTAATTGAGTTATATCCTAATAGATTACTAGAAGGTTGACTCCTGATAGTAGCATCGGTCTTACCTAAAGCATATTGACAGTCTAAGAAGGAGGCTGATTCAAGGATGGTAGTAAGATTAGCATAAAGCCTATTAACAGTCTAGAGGCTGATTCAAGGATGGTAGCGTAGATGGTAGATACTTAGTGACAATATATGTATAAAAATCCTCTAACAAGGTCGCACTTAACAGTGTGTTTGTAACCTTTAACAGGGTTGGCTCCTAACAGGGCTCACTTTAGAAGAGTGAAAATTTGGGGTACCGGTCCTAGTGGTTTTTCCCTTAACATGGTTTCCATGTTAAAAGCCTTGTTTTATGTGTGTATGGTTTATTACTTTATTTTTTTACATTTTACATATGCATTTATGGATTGACTAGTATACTCTTCATATATACTGAGTATCGATAAATAAGTTTTACTGCTTATCGGTTATCAAGGAGAAGAAGGACAGACAAGGTAAACCGACAAACAATCATTTGTTTCAAGTATTTCAAAGGCATACATCTTGTAGGGACTTAATAATATGAGGTGTATTAATTGGTGGATTGAAGTTTAAAGGATAAATTTTTGAGGCCACTGATTCACCCCCCCTCTCAATTATTACTAACAGTACAATCCTAGCAAGGCTAGTATCTGTCTCTCATGACTTCTTAGCCAATGTTGTATGTCTAGACATGTTGGTCTACTCTCCTATGTCTGCAGAACTACAATCTCCTCCTACGATCACCATGCAACTTTGGTCAACTTTCTATAATATCAATCTATCAATATCAATTCAATAGTGTTGTCCACGTTTGTCAATACTATTTATGATCATTATCATGTCAGGAACATTGTCCAAGATCATCGATGTTTCCCCATTTCAATTTCAATCCTATGACGCCATCAAAGTTCACTGGCACTTTTCAATCATTTCCAAATATCTTTATGCAGGCGCATTGTCAAAGCTCATTAATGCCTCGTGATTTCCTAAACTATTTCAGAACCCTCAGAATTGATCCTAAACCATATCAATATCATCAAAATCATTTCAATTCAACATCAACACCTTCAATTTGATCAATAATTCACTAATTTCCCCCTTGGGATGAATAACCCATAGTTTATCCCTAGGTCCTAATTGAATAAATAAATAAACTTTATTTATTCCCTTTTCCCTAAGTCTCCAACAATTAATTAATTTTTATTAATTAATTGGCTAATTTCAATTTATGAGATTTTTATAATTTCATAAATCTAATTATTGTTTTTGAGGAATATTAAGGATATTGAATTATTAAATGGCTTAGTGATTCCTAATCCTACCTAATTTCCATATCCCTTAATTGAGGATTCACATCCCTATTAAGGTGCTTCATGAATATTCTTAGTATCTCCTTATTTGATCTCCCCCATTTCATGCTTCCTAACATCTCACCAACCATAATCTGCATTTATGCATTGATTTTGTGCAATCTCACCTAAATGAATCTCATTTTCTATAAAATGGGATGCATTTCAATCTTTCAAGGTTAGATCACTCGCTCCTAGTATTCTCATTTACAAACTTGGCTCTTTGTGCCTTTGTGCAATTGTGATTGTTAAAGAGAAAACATTAAATCTGATTATGGAGAAGAAAGGAGGACATGGGAGTTGCATTTGAAGGGAGTTCTTAGTGTTTTATGTTTTATTGTTTATGAACTCTTGTTTTGAATTACTTTCATGATAGATTAGATAGGTAGCATATTGATTAGGGTTTGTGGTCTCCTAGATATGCTCTAATACCTTTTTCTGGTCTTACAACTTGAAACAACATTACATTTAATCTTCATTGTGCAATAACGACATATAGTGTTAACTCATTTTTAATTGCAATTGATCCCCTTCCTTGTAGCACTCTGTTTTGTAACAACATTTTCCATCTTTTGGGGCATCATTTGATTTATGTTTTTTATTAATAGCATCTTCCAATAGCATTACAGTATTCTACATTTTTTTTATCAATAGTGTTGAATATGTAACAACATGTATGCACCTTATAGCAACTTTCATGTACTACATTTCTCCTCCTTTTGCATCTTCTCTTTCCTGAACTCATTAAAATATAGCATTGTTTAATCCAATGAGGTTCGAGCACAGGCTCGTGACACCTACTGTATTTTCCTTTTATCATATGCAACTTGTGAACTCTTACATTGTGCTTCCTTCTGTATATTTCAAAAATTTAATCTCACTTGCTTTGCACACACCACCAAGTTCACATGTTAGATTAGTAGATACAATCAGTCAATCAATGTTTGTATGTAAATTTCATGTGGAATGACATTTATGTATGAATGTTGGTTTTCTGATTGGGTTTACTAATCTAATGCATTGATGTTATGAAAATGGTTTCTCAGGTACAAGACCTAAGTCCCTTTGATTCAGATTTTCTAGTTTCCTAAATAGAAACTCCTGAATAATGTTGGATAACAACTATATGCAATAAAAGGTTTCATAGAATTATGTCCCTTTGATACTTTATTTAGTTATTGCAGATGCATACTTTGCTATTGCATTGATGTTTACAGAAATGTACAACTCTAAAGATTTGATAGTAGCATGCTATTTTAGGTATCTATGTATTTATTAGATCCAATTTGGATCTAACTACTCTCTCTCCATGATGCAGGGAAAAACCAAAAGAAGACATAAAACAAAGACAAGGCAGAAGACATGAAGATCCAGATGATACAATTGTTCAACTCCAATGTGCAGAAGACCTCTTAAAGGCAATGCATGGACCCCTAACCTTCTTATGATCCTTTCTTACTTTCATAATTGTACATCTTCTCTAAGTTTACAATTTGAAAGTAACCTATGAAGGAATACTTGGTTATTACATTCAATTTGAATGCTCAATGTAATGACCAATTATAAAATTAAAAGTTTAAATCTGATCAATACTTAGAACATTATAAGTGTTAAAATGAATGCAAAAGCAATGTATTTTGTCTTCATTATCTGAATAGTAGTGTTCAATAGGTGTACCTTTATGCAACCTTTTGATGTTCATAGTTTCCATGCTACATGTATACTTTATATTCTGAATTCAAGCAATTCTGCAACTTAAGAAAGAAACTTATCAAATCCATAATTCAATGTAAAACAACTATCAATTTACCAATTTAGTGTGCAAAATAAAATGCTAAAAATATCTTTGAAGTCCATCTCTTTTCTTGCATCAACATCAATGATATTTTGATAATATGTAGGCTGATGCAGTCTTCTAGTCATCTTACTGATCAGTAGACAAGGGTCTGACCCCTAGTCTCTTGAGAATCAAATATATGCTTGGGCAGTGGCTTGGTGAAGATATCAGCTAATTATTCCTTTGATTTCACATACTCAAGTATCACCTCCTTTTCTTGAATGTGTTCTCTCAAATAATGATACTTGATAGAAATATGCTTTCTCTTAGCATGCATGACTGGATTCTTGGAAATGTTAATTGCACTGGTATTATCACAATAGATAATTATTGGTTCAAGAATTTTCATATTCATACCTTCCAGTAATTGTTTGATCCATGCAATATTTGAGCAGTTTGCAGCAGCAGCAACATACTCTGCTTCTATAGTAGACTGAGAGATGCATCCTTGCTTCTTGCTGATCCATGTGACAAGTCTATCACCCATAAAGAATGCTCCTCTAGTTGTGCTCTTTCGGTCATCAATGCTTCCAGCCCAATCAGTGTCGGTAAAGACCTTAAGTTCAAATTTTCCTTCTCTTCTATACCATAAGCCATAGTCCTCGGTATTCTTCAGATATATTGGGAATATTTTCACAGCTGTCATATGTGATTCCCTAGGATTAGCAAAAAATCTTGCAAGTATTCCTACTGCATGTGCAATATCTGGTCTAGTATGTACAACATACATGAGTTTTCCAATCATTGATCTGTACAAAGTATGATTTACCTCAGGTGACTTTTCCTTCTTTGTCAGCTTACATCCAATTTCCATCGGTGTTCCAAATGGCTTGGAATCTTCCATCTTGAATATTTTTAGCACTTCCTTGATGTATTTGGATTGTGTAATGAAAATGCCTTCATCTTGTTGCATGATCTGTAGACCAAGAAATAACTTGATCTCTCCAAACATAGACATCTCAAACTCTATGCTCATTTCATTTTCAAAGGATTTGCATAGCATATCATTGCCTCCAAATATGATGTCATTAACAAATATTTCAGCAATCAAAATGTTAGCATCAATATCTTCCTTCAAATAAAGATTACTATTTTCACTAGTTCTTACAAATCTAATACTTATGAGATAGGAATAAAGTCTTTCATACCAGGCTCTTGGTGCTTGTTTCAAACCATACAAGGCTTTGTGTAGTCTACATACTATGTTCCTCTTGTCTGGATCAACAAACCCTTTTGGTTGCTCAATGTATACCTCTTCCTCAAGTATTCCATTTAGGAATGTAGACTTGACATCCATCTGGTATACCTTGAATCCTTTAAATGTAGCATAAGAAAGTTATATTCTCACTCCTTCTAGCCTAGTAATGGGTGCAAAGGTTTCTCCATAGTCAATCCCTTCTTCTTGTTCATACCCCTTGCATATTAGTCTTGCTCTATTTCTGGTGACTTCTCCATTCTCATTCAATTTATTTATGAATATCCATTTGGTACCGATGACATTCTTGTCATCTGGTCTTGGTACAAGTGTCCATATCTTTTTTTTCTCAATCTACTCAATTTATTCATTCATAGCACTAATCCATTCTTCATTATCAAGTGCAGCATTGACAGATTTTGGCTCAAACTCACAAATTAGACATCTTGTGTTTAGAGACTTACTTCTGGTTCTCATACCAGCCTTCTTGTCTCCTATGATCTGGTTTTGTGGATGGTTCCTTTTGACCTACTTGGAAAGTACAGGTTAAATTCGTTGTCTATCATCTTGATCATCATTTTGTCCTTCATTCTAATCTCCATCGCTCAGTACATCAGCTTGAGCAATATCCTGATTTTTGATATTTGCAGCTTGATGCTCGATTGCAATATTTTGTTTCTCATGAGATATACATTGTTGTTTAGGTAGAGTGTTAGGTTCTTCATTGTAAACAAACCTATTGTAGTCCTTTGGTTATTTTGTGCTTTCCTTTTCATTCTTCTCTACAAATTCATCTATTTATACATTTGCACTTTCAACAATTTTGTTAGAGGCTTTTTTTAGACATTTATAAGCCTTGCTCTTGGTGGAATACCCTTGAAAGATACCTTCATCACTTTTGGAGTCAAAATTTCCATTTATATCATCTTTTAAGATATAACATTGACTACCAAAGATCTTGAAGTAACTTACATTGGGTGTGTAACCATACCATAGCTCATAGGGTGTCTTCTTGGTGTCTTTCTTCAATTGTACTATGTTCAATGTGTAAATATTAGTACTAACAACTTCCCTCTAGAAGATTTGAGTGATGTCTTTCTCTATCATCAGTGTCCTTGCACAATCAACAATGGATATGTTCCTTCTTTCAACAATTCTATTTTTTGTGGTGTTCTTGGTGTAGAGACTTGTCTTTTGATTCCATGCTCATTGTAAAAGTTAGTGAATTCATCTGGAATAAATTCCCCTCCTCTATCTGATCATAATCATTTCAATTCATTACCACTTTTTTTTCTACCATTTCTTTGTACCATTTAAACATCTTGAATGCTTCTGATTTATCTTTTAGAAACATAGATGTCATAATTCTAGAGTAATCATCAACAAAGAGAATGAAATATCTATCACCATAGTAACTCTTTATCCGCATGGGTCCATATAGATGAGTATGGACTAATTCTAGAATAGCATCAGATGTATGGGTTTTTCTTTTGAAACTAGACTTTGTCATCTTACATTTTTGACAAATTTTGCACATGATATTGTCTGGCTTTGACATGCTCGATAAGCCTCTTACATTTCTCTTTTTTATTATCTTTATCATGTTGTCAAAATTTACATAACACAATCTTTTATGCCACAACCATATGTCTTCATTTATAGCCATTAAGAAAGTGGTGTTAGTATCATTCAGATAGAATAAGTTACCTTTTGTCTGTTCACCAGTTCTGATCAATCTTCCTGATTCATTGAAGATCTTTGCCTTCTTATTCTCAAATGCTACTTGGTGACCTAAATTATTCAGCTGAGAAACACTCAATAGATTATAATTCAATCCTTTCACCCAATAAGAATTTTCACATTTTATCAGGTTATTCAACATTATAGTTCTTTTACCTTCAATTGGACAAGGTGTTTCATTACCCATTCTTACTGTACCACCATTATAATACTCAAAAGTATTAAACTTGTTAGTAATAACTGAGAGGGGGGGTGAATCAGTGGCCTCAAAAATTTATCCAATTTAAACTTTAATCCACCAATCAATACTTCTCAAATTATTAAGTCCCTACAAGATGTATGCCTTTGAAATACTTGAAACAAATAACTATCGGTCAGTTTACCTTGTCTGTCCTTAGTCTCCTTGATAAACAATAAGCAGTAAACTGTATTTATCGATACTCAGTAAATATGCAGAGTATACCATTCAATCCATAAATGCATATGTAGAATGTAAAACAATAAAGTAATAAACCATACACACATAACACAAGGATTTTAACGTGGAAACCCTGTTAAGGAAAAAACCACTGGGACCGGTACCCCAAGTTTTCACTCTTCTAAAGTGAGCCCTGTTAGAAGCCAACCCTGTTAAAGGCTACAAACACACTGTTAAGTGCAACCTTGTTAGAGGATTTTCAATACATAGGTTGTCACTAAGTATCTAGCATCTACGCTACCATCCTTGAATCAGTCTCATGACTGTCAATAGGCTTTATGCAAATCTTACTACCATCCTTGAATCAGCTTCCTTCTTAGACTATCAATAGGATTTAGGTAAGACCGGTGCTACTATCATGAGTCAACCTTCTGGTAATCTGTTAGGATATACCTCAGTTACATAAGACTGTTAAGTCCTGCTCTTTTAAGAGACTTAATGCTTCAATGGTTAAACTGAAACAAAATGACCTTTTTCTAATGCAACTGAATTGCAGATTTTTAGATCTATTTACTTACAATATCTCTCTAATCAATGTATCAATACAATTCCTTTGTACTTAACTCTTTCTGCTCTGTGATGCCATGCTTTTCTGTTCATCGGTGTCTGCAGAATTCTTTAGCTCTCCCTCAGCTTGATTGATCAAGACTGCATGAAGTTAATCCTTCATTAGTTTCTCTTCAACATCTTCTTATCAGTTCACTCCCCTGTGTATCTGATTGCTTATAGACCACACTAAGAATGAAAAATACTTGTCTTTTAAATAGACATGATATTCCTAAATTCTTGGCTCTTGATTCTTGGCGTGAAAAACAATCCAGCCAAATTGATTTACGATTTTAACTCCTAATTTATCTAATAGTTATCTTCTTTCCAACTGTGTAAATCATATTTAAATCACTTACTTAACTGTGGTCACATAAAACAAATCAAACAACCAGTTAAGTCTATCTTTTAGCTCTTCCAGCTAGATATTTTGTCATTTTTTGATCTCTCTGTTCTGTCGGTCAATTCTGTAGTTCGTCACTGGTGACAACTACCAGTTCTGTCGGTGTCACTTTAGTTAGCTTTGGGATCTTTGTCCGTCAGGCATCATTGGATCTTTCTTGTTGGTCAACACTATTTTTAGCTCATCGGGCATCCTTTGATTTTGCTTCGTCGGGAAATACTGTCTTCTACTCGTCGGGCATCACTGTGACTTTTATCTATCTTTACCGATGGTGTGCACTTCGCCGGTGTATTCTATCACTTAGTGAATACTTGACTTTTATGCATTGCTGAAAGCATAACCTCTATTCCATTGATTCTCTGAAGTCTTTGGCATTATGTGTATGACCATACAGATTCTATCAAGTTGACATCAATGACAATACAAACCATTAACTGATTTAATGTCTTGCATCATCTTCAACTTAATATAGTGAACCATTTAATCAGTTACATGTCATCAATCTCTCCCTTTGGCATTGATGGCAACATACTATATTATCATACTATGCTATTGCTAATACAATATGAAATACAATTGTTGAGATTCATCAAATTACCAAACAATTTTTTTTGATAACTGATAAAATGTCTGACCACCGATGAGCTCTGTATTAGCTCAGATTTGATTCTTGCAACTTTCCTTTTTCTTCTTCTGATGTGTTGTGACCTCTGTTGGTGTCAAATTTATCTTTGAGTGTTTTGCTTCTTTGATGTCTCTATCTTTTGTTTGCAACTTTTATACAAATTCTCTCCCTATGGATATGATCTTTCCCTGTTCGGAGTAATATGATAATGAATAGTTTCTGATGATAATATGAATACATTCTCTCCCTTTGACAACAATGCCAAAAAAATATTTTACAAATATCTGACATTCTATCAACAAATTTCTTCTTTCCATAATATATTCCTTGAATTTCCCTTATCCATTATCAATATAACAATCTACTCTAGTGTTGGGTTCTGATATATACCTTTCTGTATATAGATGTAGCATTGAAGTTCAGATTGTGCTTGCATTAATCATGAATGATATTCTGATAATATATGGTTGATGCAGCATTCTATCCTTTTACTAACTATTAGACATGGGTTTTACCCCTAGTCTATTTCTCAGGTACTCAAATGTATCCTTTGGTAGTGGCTTGGTGAATATATCAGTCAATTGTTCTTTTGATTGCACATATTCAAGTATCACCTCTTTTTCTTGAACTTGTTCTCTTAAGTAATGATACTTGATTGCAATGTGTTTAGTCTTCGCATGCATGACTAGATTCTTGGAAATATTTATTTCACTGGTGTTGTCACAATAAATAACCACTGGTTCTTTGATCTTCATATGCATCCCGTCCAGCTGTTGTTTGATCCATGCAATATTTGAGCAGTTTACGGCAGCAGCAACATATTATGCTTCTGTAGTAGACTAAGAGATACATCCTTGCTTCTTGTTAATCCATGTGACAAGTCTTTCACCCATAAAGAATGCTCCTCCAGTTGTGCTCTTCCAGTCATCAAGATTTCTAGCCCAATCAGCGTCGGTAAACACTTTTAGTTCAAATTTGCCTTCTCTTCTATACCATAAGCCAAATTCCTCAGTATTCTTCAGATATCTTAGAATTATTTTTGCAATAGTTATATGTGATTCCTTGGGGTTAGCAGAAAATCTAGCAACAATTCCTACTGCATGTGCAATATCTGGTCTTATGTGTACAACATACATGAGTTTTCCTATCATTGATCTGTATAGAGTCTGATTTACCTCTTTTGTCTTGTCTTCCTTTGTTAATTTTCATCTAGTAGCCATCGGTGTTCCAATAGGTTTGGAATCTTCCATCTTGAATATTTTCAGAACTTCTTTGATGTATTTGGACTGTGTAATGAAAATACCTTC
>MU225359.1:1365147-1385027 GCA_018584345.1 Thuja plicata
TTGAGAGGGGGGGGGGGTGAATTAGTGGCCTCAGAAATTTATCCAATTTAAACTTTAATCCACCAATCAATACTTCTCAAATTATTAAGTCCCTACAAGATGTATGCCTTTGAAATACTTGAAACAAATAACTATCTGTTGGTTTACCTTGTCTGTCCTTATTCTCCTTGATAACTAATAAGCAGTAAATTGTATTTACCGATACTCAGTAAATATGCAGAGTATACCAGTCAATCCATAAATGCATATGTAGAATGTAAAACAATAAAGTAATAAACCATACACACATAACACAAGGATTTAAACGTGGAAACCCTGTTAAGGGAAAAACCACTGGGACCGGTACCCCAAATTTTCACTCTTCTGAAGTGAGCCCTGTTACGGGCCAACCCTGTTAAAGATTACAAACACACTGTTAAGTGGGACCTTGTTAAAGGATTTTCAATACATAGGTTGTCACTAAGTATTTGGCATCTACGCTACCATCCTTGAATCAGTGTCATGACTGTCAATAGGCTTTATGCAAATCTTACTACCATCCTTGAATCAGCCTCCTTCTTAGACTATCAATAGGCTTTAGGTAAGACCGATGCTACTATCATGGGTCAACCTTCTGGTAATCTGTTAGGATATACCTCAGTTACATAAGACTATTAAGTCCTACTCTGTTAAGAGACTTAATGCTTCAATGGTTAAACTGAAACAAAATGACCTATTTCTAATGCAACTGAATTGCAGATTTTTAGATCTATTTACTTAAAATATCTCTCTAATCAATGTATCAATAAAATTCCTTTGTACTTAACTCTTTTTGCCTTGTGATGTTGTGCTTTTCTGTTCGTTGGTGTCTACAGAATTCTTTAGCTCTCCCTCAGCTTGATTGATCAGGACTGCATAAAGTTAATCCTTCATCAGTTTCTCTTCAACATCTTCTTATCAGTTCACTCCCCTATGTATCTGATTGCTTATAGACCACACTAAGAATGAAAAATGCTTGTCTCTTAAATAGACATGATATTCCTAAATTCTTGGCTCTTGATTCTTGGCGTGAAAAAAAATCTAGCCAAATTGATTTACGGCTTTAACTCCTGATTTATCTCATAGTTATCTTCTTTCCAACTGTATAAATCATCTTTAAATCACTTACTTAACTATGGTCGAATAAAACAAATCAAACAACCAGTTAAGTCTATCTTTTAGCTCTGCCAGCTAGATATTTTGTCATTTTCTGATCTCTCTATTCTGTTGATCAATTCTACAGTTTGTCACCGATGACAACTGCTAGTTCCATCGGTGTCGCTTCAGTTATCTTTAGGATCTCCATCCGTAGGGCATCATTGGATCTTTCTCGTTGGTCAACACTATTTTTAGCTCGTTGGGCATCCTTTGATTCTGCTTCGTCAGGAAATACTGTCTTCTACTCATCGGGCATCACTGTGACTTTTATCTATCTCTACCGATGGTGTGCACTCTGCCGGTGTATTCTGTCACTTAATGAATACTTGAATTTTATGCATTACTAAAAGCATAACCTCTATTCCATTGATTCTCTGAAGTCTTTAGCATTATGTGTATGACCATATAGATGATATCAAGTTGACATCAATGACAATACAAACTATTAACTGATTTAATGTCTTGTATCATCTTCAACTTAATATAGTGAACCATTTAATCAGTTACATGTCATCAAAACTTTTCTTTGTCACTGGTCATGTGGTGAGTGCATCCACTATCTATGATCCAGATATTGTTCTTTATAATTTTAGATATGAGTGCAGTTTCTACATACCTTTCATCTTCATCTAAATCATCTTTTACTGCCACAAACACCATCTCAATGTCTTCATCAGATTCAGTGTCAGTATCTTCATCTTTGCATGTAGCTAGGTAACTGGCCTTCTTTCCTTTGTCCTTGTAGTCTCGGGTATCTTTTCTTTCTGATTGTCGGTTGCTTCTGTAATCTCAGTTATCACCTCTGTCAAACTTCTTTTCAAATGATTTGTCATTACTTTTGTCATCTTTTCTTCTGTTAAGACATCTTACAACAAAGTGTCTAATCTCTTTACAATTAAAACATACAAGTGGTAATTTACCTTTGCCTCTTTGCATTCTTCTATCCATAAGTGCTTCAATTTCATCAAGATCTTCTTCTTCACTTTCACTTTCACTATCTTTTCTCATAGTGTGTTTATGACTTGATTTACTTATTCTCAAAGAAGTTTTGAATGCAGAATCTATGTTTGGTAAGACACTATTATCAAAGTTATTCATATCAAATGAAATTAGTCTTCTAATCAAACTATTTAGAGTAAGATTGTTATTTGCTACTGCTCTCATTTCTTGTATGGCAGATACTCTAATAGCATAAGTAGGTAGTAAGATTCTTAGAATTTTACTTACCACTGTCTCTTCATCTAGTACACCTCCAACTCCTCAGATAGCATTGAATACCTCTTTGATTCTTGTGTTGTATTGTGTGATGTTTTCACCTTCTTTCATTCTGAGATCATCAAAATTTCCTCTAAGGCTTTCTATGTTGGCTCTCAGAACATTTATATCACCACCATGTTCAAGCTTCAATTTATCCCACATCTGCTTTGCAGTTGTGCATGTTTTGACATCTTCAAATTCATCATTGGAGAGTGAGGAAGAAAGATCTATTATCATGTAGTTGTGCTCATTCTTCTCTCTCATTTGTTCAACTATGAGTTCTCTTGTGGGAAACACATATTCAGTATCTAAGTATTGAGTAACATCATTTCCAATAACGGATAAGTGGAGTCTTATCTTGCTTTTCCATGAAGCAAAGTTGTCTTTGTTCAACTTGGGCACATCTCGTCTATTCATCTCGTGATCTTTATCTTAGGTCTTGAAACCTTCCTTCTAAGCACACAAGCTCTGATACCAATTGTTAGAATAACTAAGAGGAGGGGGTGAATCAGTGGCCTCAAAAATTATTCCTTAAATCAACCCAAAAACTTATTACCACATTTATAAGCCTCTAGTTATCTTCATTCCTACAAGATGATTTCCTTGAAATATTAATAACAAATAACTACTGCTCGGATTACTCTTTCAAACCTTATTCCTACTTTTACCGATTAGTAGTCTTTCTATATACCAAAATATACTAAATAACTAGTGTATACTGATCAATCCAGATTTACTTATGTGAAATGCAAAACAATAAAGTAATGAATCATAAACATATTAACACATGGATTTTTGATGTGGAAACCCTGTTAAGGGAAAAAGCACTAGGACCAGAAACCCAAATTTTCACTCTTTTGAAGTGAGCTTGGTGAAGAGCCAACCCTGTTAAAGGTTACAAACACACTATTAGGTGTGACCTTGTTAGAGGACTTAAATGAATAGTTTGTCACTTAGTATCTAGAATCTAATGCTACCATCCTTGATCAAACACTCACTTGGCCTGTCAATAGGTATCAGACATATCCAATTGTGCTTTTTATGATAAAACTTTTTGATACTCCTTGGGATGTATCTCAATTAGAAAATACTTTTAAGTCCTGCTGGGTTAAGAGACTTGATGCTTCAATGGTTAAATTGAAATAGTAAATTGATATGTTCACATATACAACTAGAATTTTAGATTTTCAGATCTAATGTAAGTACATTACCTTTCTTATCAATTTTATCAATTCAATGCCTTTGCTACACACTCTTATGCTCTGTGATGTTGTATCACTGTTCGTCGGTGTCTGCAAAATTTAGCTCTTTCCTTAGCTTGATTGATCAATTTTGAATGAAGACTTTCTTCTCCTTCAGAATCTCTTCAACATCTATTCTCTTGTCACTCCCCTAATTCACATTGAATTAGTTTGTCTCTTATATAGACATGATTTCACCATTTCTTGGCTTTCTTGATCTTGGCGTGATCCACAATTATCGCCAATTAGATTTAAAGAAAAACTCTTGTTTTATCTCGTAGAGATCTTCTTGCCAACTAGATTAAACAACTTTAAATCCTTTACTTATCTATGGCTTTATCTTGTTGATTTAAAACAATGATAATTACCAGTTAAGTCTATATTTATCTCTTGACAGCTAAGCCTTTTGTCATTTCTGAACTCTTTGTTTTTTAATCAATACTTCTGTTAGTCATTGGTGACAACTGACTATTCTGTTGGTGAGACTTTAGTTTCCTTTGGGATCTCCATCCGTCAGAGTTGTCTATCTTTCAAGAAACACTGTAATTATGTCCATTCAATTACATTATGCTTTTCTCATCGGGTAACACTATGACTTTGCTTGTCGAGAATGTTGTGCTTTTACTCATCGAGTAACACTGTGACTTTGCTCTCTTTGGTTTACTCTATCCATCGGTGTGCACTTCGTTGGTGTATACAGTCACTTTGTAAATACTTAACTTTTATCTATTAGTGATAGCATAGCCTTTGATTCATTGGTTCTTTGAAGTCTTTAGTAGTATGTACATGACCATATAGATTATATCAAGTTGACATCAATGAAAATACAATGCATTAACTGATTTAATGTCTTGCATTAACTTTCTGTGTCTCGGTGATCATCAACTTAACATCTTCAAACATTCAATCAGTTATAGTTCATCACATATTTGCAATGAATATATGCCCTAATATGCTCTACGTACAAGACATCATGTGGTTTTTGGTAAAAGGCTCCTTCAAGGTCATCTTCACAAGACTTAAATGGATGTTTCTTGAATTTATATCTAGGTCGATCTACAACATCCTAAATCAATGGTGCACCCATAACTTCTGCTTGAGTAGATAGTCTAAATACCTTAAACATGCTGAATTTCAAATTTTTGCTTCAATCGATCACATAATGTGGCTTTCTTGGTAGTCTGATACTCCCTAATCTCATCTCTCCCTTGTCATTGCTCTTCAAATGGTGAATAAATAAGTAACTCAGATGTCTTTTATTTATCATTAAGTGAGAAATGCACATTACCCAATAAACTTAACTTTGTACATTGTCCAGTCAATCACAAATATTGTGATCACAAAATATGAATCGTCCGACATAGCAATCACAGATATGGGTTCCATAATGTCAGCGTATATCACAACCAAGCTTTCTTGAGCTTACTCCTCAGAATCAAGGGCTGGATATAATCTTGTGTCTTTATCCAATGCTCCCCCTAAGGCCATGTTCGACCATTTAGGTTGATGTAGCAATGTTAGCATTAGACAAAGATTTAGTAGCATCTACTATCTCTCCCTCAACCAATATCCCATTTGACTCTTTGAATTTCCATACCTTACGTCTACTGTTATCTTCTACTTTCTTGAAACAATTGTCAAATTCAATTTTGTATTCTGCAAGAATCTTACCAGTATCACTGTCATTCCTCTTAGTATCCATAAGAGGTGGTATTGTTTTGTTGTCTTCTCTATTGTACCTACAAAAATTTTATATATGCCTTGTATTGTTGCATTTGTAGCATATAGGAGGAGGTCTATTCTTATTTACCTACAACTTACAGTACCTTGAAATGTGCCCAAGGTTATTATATTTGTAACATGTGGTTTTAACTACTGATTCTCTTCTAATGTTATCTTGTCTATATCTAGATTGAACAGGTTTCCTGTATTCTTCTTCTTGTGCCCATATGCATGAAAATTAAAATAATTACCAGAAAAAGGTTTGAAAGGGGAAATACCTTTGCAATCTATCTTCATCTGTCCAAAATTGTTACATCCAAAACATCTACCTCTGAAGGGTCCGATATGTTCTTTAGGTTCTTCAAGGATACATTTTTCTCCATTAGTCTTCGCATCAGGTTTTTCTTCTTGATTCTTAGAACATTCAGCTTCATTGAAGCCAACACCAGTCATATCTCCTTTAGGTTTCTTTCTATCTCTTTGTTCATTTATCAAGTCACTAATCATGTGAAGTCTCTCAATATGTTTCTTTGTCTCAAAAAGTTCACCTTTAATGATCTGATTATATTTCTCCAATTCTAGATACTTATTATGGTAATGATCAAGCTTAGTCTTCATTTGTCCCATCAGAATATTAGCATCCTTCAAATCTTCTTCATTCTTATTTTTAGCATCCTTTTCTTGTGGAATCTCTTTAGCCATTATTTCATGATTAAGCTTCAAAGTATCATTCTCTTGTTCAAGTTGCTTTATCTGATCTGAATTATCATTGTCTGAATCTTCTTTTATCTGAACCATAAGATCCCATCTCTGACTTCTGGAAAGTTCAAGCCGATCTTTCAGTTTCTTAATGAATCCCTCAGCTCTTCTTAAATTGAATATCAAGTCACCATTCTCTATTTTTTCTTTGTCAAGGTCTTCAAGTGCTACTTCAAAGTTTCTTCCAAACTTACAAAATCTATCTTGATCTCCCTTAAGTTGTTAAACTTTCTTTTCAAGGGCCAACAAATCTAATACCAATTGTTAGGATTAAGTAATACTGAGAGGGGGGTGAATCAATATTACAACACTTTAAATTAAAATTAAACCAATTTCAAATAAACCATAAGATTGTTGAAATGAAAAGAACATAAGAAAATAAAACACAACTCATTACACCATTATTTGTCTTTGAAGAAACCCTGGCCAAGGGAAAACCCCGGTGGGGATGGTACCCACAAGCATGAACTAAATTATAATTTCCCTGTTAGGAGACCTATCCCTATTAGGAGATGAATATTACATAGTACATTTCCTTGTTAAAGGAATATCAACCTTGTTAAAGATATACAACACCCTATTACAGGTACACTGAGATTACAGCTCTTACAACCAATACTTCTGTTACAAAGTGTTATTAGTAATGAACAAAAACAAGAATCTCCAATGCTTAGATAGTTCTATTTTTATCTCTCAACAATATCTATCAATCTTGGATCTCGCATCTACCATCAGTCATCTCTTACTCTTTCACATACACTTCCATACATACATCTTCTCTTTACAAAATGTTATTCATATATATGTGTGTGTGTGTGGGCGCACACGTGTGTATTACATCATTTAGTCGGCTCTCAAATATAATACAAAATAGAATAAATACTTATACAAAAATTAAATACAATGTCGGAGCTCTTGTACTACCAAAGTATAGGTAATTCACAATAAAAATACAACTTAGCATGTTTGGATTCTATCTCATGCTCCCTCAATCATCAGGACTATTCAACTGCTCTATTTCACTGTTCTACTAGCTTTGCATGTCTTCAAATCACTCTAACTCTTTGTGATCATCACCAAAACACAATCAATCTTAAATGAAGGTCATACATATACCATAGTTTTTTCCTCTAAGCTCACAACTCATCAAACATCATACATGATCTTCGTTGTTCAAAATAATAATGTTATACTATGTACTTTTGTTTCTATACTTAGTCGATTTAAGAACTATATCTCCAAAACTGTACTTAACGTGATCATACTATCAGATGTGTTGCCATAAATGAAAACCATTAAGTGTCTCATATCACACAAAAAACATCACTTGTAAACAAAGCCATGGAGACAAATTTCAAGGAATTAATAGTCCCGATTTAGCCTAATCTACCTAGATGATTTGACCCTATTTTCATAAAATAAAAAAGATCATTTAGACCACCTAGAGAAATTATTTTAGAAATGCCAAGAGTTCGAAATCTTGTTGAATCCAAAGAAGTGTGTCTTCAGGGTTCTGTAAGGAAAACTCCTAGGACACATAGTATCAAAAGAAGGAGTTTCCATAGATTTTGAATGAGTGAAATCCATTATAGAGCTTCTGCTTTCGCTAAATAAAAAAATAATCCAGTCTTTCCTTGGAAAGATAAAATTTTGTTAGAAGGTTCATTTCCAATTTTGCGGGAATGGTGTACCCATCACTTTGATATTGAGACAACAATAAACCTTCCACTAGACCCCATAAGAGAAGGTTCCCTTTGAAAGGATAAAGGAGGAAATAGCTATTGCCCAGGTACTATCAAATCTAAACTTTTCCAAGGACTTCATAATGTATGCTTATGGGAGTAAATATAGCTTTGTCATTGTGCTTACATAGAAAGGAGAAATCCATAAATAAGAACACCCTATCACCTTCTACTCTATTACTCTCAAGAACTATGAGGTTAAGTATAATTTTGTGGAGAAGCAGGTCTTCCTTTTCGTGAACGGTCTCAAAAAAATCAGGCATATGATCTCAGGGAGGAAAATTGTAGTATATGTGGCTCACCTCAGTGTGTGGGAGTACAATATGGAGGGTGAGATTACCCAAAAGAGATCTAATTGGATAAAAAAATCATGGATTATGACATGAAGGTATGACACAGTAAACTGATGCAAGGAAGAGGTCTTTGTGAATATATCACAAAAGGACTAGAAGGAGAAAAAGAAGTAGAGGAATGGATCCTCGTAAATTATCTCAAAGAAGCAAATGAATGGGTAGTTGATCAAATAAATTTTATGCATACAAAAAGGTATCCTTCTCACCTCCCTTTGGACAAAAGAAGATATTACAGACTACAAGGTGTCTGATACCTTGTGATCAAAGATGTACTATTTAGGAGGAATTTAAATGTAATTCTACTAAGAAGTATTAATGAGACCTAGAGCTAGAAGGAATGAGAAATGAATAATGGTTCTTTAGGTGGTCATTATTCAACAAAAATAACTACTCTTAAGATCATGTGAGCTGGTTATTTTTTCCAATAATGTTTGTTGATTTCTTTGAAATAGTAAAGAAATGTAGAAAATGCCAATTCTTTGTAGGGAGGAGAAAGAATTTTTCCATGCCACTAAGGCCCATCATAGTTGATGATCCCTTCACATAGTGGGGCCTATATTTCATCAGGATGATCAAACCTCCCTCAAGCACTAGACACAGATGGATTCTTAAAAAAACATACTACTTCACCCGGTGGGTGGAAGCAACACCATTAAAAAATGTCATGGAAAATGAGATCATCAGCTTCCTCAAAGGGTTTGGTTTAAGGTTCAANCCCCCCCCCCCCCCCCCAAAAAAAAAAAAAAAAAATTCATACAATGCAAGGTCATTCATGAGAGCCAAGATATTTGATTTTGCACTAAAAGATAGTATTTTTCTAAAAATATCTTCAAACTATTACCCCCATGGAAATAGACGTGCTAAATCAACCAATTAAAACCTAATCAGGATCATCAAATAGATTGGTTTATAGAATCAATGAGAATGGCACAAACACCTACAAACTACATTGTGGGTAGATAGAATTACTCCAAAGAAAGTTCTGAATAATTTTCCATAAGAGATGGTTTATGGGAAGGGATCTCTCCTTCCCATCTCAATAGAAATTTTAACATTACAATTCTTGAATTCTATAGAAGTTGAGGAGGATGGAACCATGAACATGAGGTTTTCTAAATTTTTAAACCCTCAAGAACAACATGAATAGGCATACATAGCCCTTACACATCATCAAGGGGTCGTTAAAAGATGGTTTGACAAAAGAGTGTCAGACCCAATTTTTAAGGAGAATGACCTGGTTCTAAAATACAATGAAAGGGCAAGTAAGACAGGTCAGTACACAAAATTTGACACTCTATGAGAAGGCCCTTTTCACATTTCAATTTTTAAAGGTGGAAACACTTTTCATCTAGAGGACATGGAAGGTAACCCTTTCAACATCTCTATAATTGGGATCCACCTCAAACATTTCCATTAATTATCCACCTTTCCCTCTTTTAAATAGTAGGTTAGACATGATTTATTTTCAATAAGTACAATCAGATACACTTTCTTTTCTATTCTCTTTCCTTCCTTCCATTTTTTATCCCGTCCCTCTTTTCCTACAAGCGTTGGTTAGTATTGTCCTGCACATCTTAAAATGCATTCCCAGGACATTCATGTCAAATTCCTAGCAGTTGTCAGAGCCTCATTTTCCAAAAAAAAGGTGAGTCTAGGAATTTTGTACTCATCCCCCTTCATCTTCATAACACATGAAGAATGAGGAAATAAATACACATGCTTATGGTGGTTACCACCTTTCTTATTTTTTCATGTTGTTGAAGCTTGAATATTTTCATATTATTATGAAGAATGGTTTTGAGTCTCTAGTTATTTGATCTTAAGAGAGTGATCTCTCCTCTACATGTCAATGTCTTGTGTCACACCCTATAACCCAAATATGACTGATGTATTTGAAAAATCCTTGTATTCTCGAGCGCCCCAGCTCAAAGGAAAATTGTCGCTGAACCCAGAACTAGCGAAGATTGAAAATACCACAGACGCGACAATGATTAAGGACCCAACATATTATATTTTAGACCCATTGCTAGCATAAATAGAAAGAGGACTGAGGGAAGGTGCATTGAAGAGAAATTTGTGTGTGTGAAAATATGACTTTCCTAATAACACAAACACTTCAATGAATCATTGCATGATTGATTAAAAAAATTAAACTAATAAAGCACAAATCAATCAAAGTGACTCATTGCCTTATATTAAATAGGAGTTGAATTTTCTCTTAGATCATTGCAAAATCCAGTGACTATAGACTCTATTTAAATGGAGGATTTTGAAATCTAATCTAAATGAAACACAATTTCATCCAAATTAAGCTAAGATTAATCCATTATTGAGAAAATAAAAGTAATATTCCTATGTTTTAGTTATGCAAATGCAAGTAAACTAAATGAGCTATGAATATGATGAGAAATTAAAAATAAGCTATCACCAACTCAAAAACATTTCTCTACTTCACGATTCCCTCTTTTTAGAAGAATAGAGGTCTGATTATATAGAAATCCTCTTACAAATGGATGGATGAGATCGATTAATGATTGACAATTGAGATCGATCCTAGACTAGCACAATCCACGTGCAACTGATTTGAATGGTTGAGACTCAAAGTTGAAGAATTAGTTAACTCCAATTCTTAATCAGTCATTTTAGAAGTTTCTAAATTGAATGATGAGTTAACAGAACTGATCGAATAGTTAACTTATTTGTTTCCAAAATGATAAGGAGATAATGTTTAATTAACTGAACTGATTTGAATTGTTTCCATAACGATAATAAAATTGACTGAACTAAACTAACTTGATCAATCTTTTTGGATTATTTAAAGGGTTTAAAGAATTTTCCTCCAAATTGTGATGTCATAATTAATATAATCCCTTTTTGTGATTAATTGACAATTCTTATTTATTTAATCAACATCCTAAGATATTAGTTAAATAAATAGTATAAGGTTAACTTAATTTTGAACAACATTTAGGATTTAGGAATTAATTAATTATATAGGATCAAGTGCAATGATTGAATGAGACCTAGAGTTTAGGTCAAATCAGATTGATAAGTTGATTGCCTTAGATTAGGACTTAGGGGATTGAATCAAGATTAAGGTTTTCTTGATGAACAATTGAGATTAGGGGTTTAGGGTTTTGTAGACCATTTTTGGGTGATTATATTTCCCCCTCTTTGAATTGATCTATAATCAGTGCATTGATTCAAAGAATAGGCAGTGTTGAGACCAAGAATAGTTTGATGTTAAGTGATGAAACTACTCTCAAGTCGATTGATTCAAATATATCGATTCCAAACTTGGTTGGATTAGAACTGATGAAGATAGACCAAAATGGTCACTATAATGTGAAGCGATGAAACTGAACACCTATTTGATCGATATATGATAATTGATAATGAAAAATAACCAATTTGATTTGATGCGATGAAATTGATCAATGCCAGAAAGACTCTTAAACCATTGGATTAATTTGAACGAATAACTAGTTTTATGTTATGTGATGAAAATGATTACCATTAAGAGATCGTTTAGTGAATTTGACTTGATTTGATGTGATGAAGCCAATTGTTTGATTAGGACAATATCAATTAATGTGAAATGATGAGACTAATATACCCCTAGATATTTTTTGATGATGAATAATCTCAACTTGATGTGGTGGGATGAAGTTGAGATGCCCCTAGTGATGAGGTCTTGTTTGATTTCATGGTTCGATTGCTTGATTAAAAATTCACAGATTTCTCAATGTTTGATAATGTGATCACTAAATTGTTGATGTCATGATCATGCACCCTCGGGAGAAAAATAGAAATTTGGCTAGGTGCCCTAGTGATTGGAAGTAATTTAATTGATAAAATGATGCAAGAAGAGACTGATCTGATTTGATGAGGTTGTAAGCATTTAAGACATATTCTGCACCTATTTTAGGTCTCATTGACCAAGTTTGACCAAAATTTTGGCAAGGTTAGACCAAGTTTGACCAAAATTATGGAACATTGATTACTTTGAGGAGAAATTCCCATTTTTTTAAAGTTCAAAAGATTGATTGCGCAAGCGGTCAACTATGTTTGACCAAAAGTAAATTTGCTATTTTGACAAATAAAATGATCTTAGAATTTGATTTTGATCCTGAAAAAGGATTCTAGATGGTTAAATTAGCCAGGGGTGCAATTTTTACGTCAATCAGAACAAGTTGAAAATTAGGTAAAAAACCTATATAAGGGCCAAAAAGGGTCATTTTCACTTCTCGAATTCAAAATTTAAAAAACTTTCTCTAAGTGAAAATGGTGATTCCTATCCAAAGCCATTGATTTGAGAAATAACAGATCCACAATCGGCTGCGAAACTATGGACCAACGGTAAGTGCCTAAACATTTTTCTATTTTTTATTGCATTTTTACATATTTTCCTTATTTTTAGGTCGTGATCCTCAGTTTCTCATACGGGCTCTTGGGAGAGATCGTATGATTTATTGCTAAAAATTATTTACTCGTATACGCGTATTAGTTTTTTTGTATAGATAATCCCCTTTAGTTTTATGAGTATGTTGTGTTTTGTCCCGTTACTCATGTAGTATCTTGCCTTTGCTTGTATTGGAAATTTTATTCATACTATATGTGAAAATGCTCATATGAAAAATCTAGTATTCTGTGTTTACTCATATTAAAAACAATGAGCATTTTTGAAGTAGTAAACGCAAAATTTCACTTTTTCTAATTGACAATTTGAGTTCCTTGGTATATTTTCTAGCTTCTTTTTGTAGTGTTTGGATGTCGTACGGATGATTACGTCTTCTTTTCTTGTAGGAGGGGCTACCAAATATTCAATTCCTATTCACATATCCACCAACCATGAGGCTGGTACAGTATCTCTTTGGGGATGACTTGATAGTTCTAGCAAAGTGTGGACTTGGTTGGTTATGTCATATTCCTAATATTCAGATTAATCACAGATTGTTGATGCCTCTTGTGGAGAGATTCCATAGTGATCACAACACTTTTCAATTACCGATTGGGGAGATGACTGTGACTCCCATGGATGTATATTGCATCCTCTGTATCCCCTTCTCTGGTCCACTTGTACAGTATGAGTCAGCTAGCATTCCAGTATGCTTGTCATTCATAGGATATTTCAGGATGAGGATATCTTAGAGAGATGGATTGGATATGATACTATGATGACCCAATATTCCCAGTAGTTTCCTCTAGCATGTGTGATGGTCGGTTTCATAGGGTGCCTTATCATGCCTGATAGAGGGAAACAGGGATTTTAGTGCTGGTGGGGACTAGTACTAGAGGGTCTGTTGGCTTGACCAATGAAGTTAGGGTGGCATTCTTGTTTCCTAGCTTATATGTATCATGAGCTTCATGAGGTGCTTTATAGGGATATGACAAGTCTAGCTGCAAGATTTTTAGATCTTCATATTTGGTCATAGGAGCACCTCCCTATCTGCAGGCCCGTTGTCAATGATTCTCATGCATTTGGGAATCCATACATTTATTGATACATAGGTTATATTTTCCTTCCTTGATTGGGTAAGACTTCCTACTAGAGATGGCATATCGATGATATAATGGTTGTTAACTGGAGGCCTTACCTAGGCACAAAGGAGTAGGGAGACTAGAGGTCACAATAGATGGATATATTTTCTACTTATCCTCTAATTGGCCCCACTTCCACTGTAATGGAGCATTTTTTATTTAACTAGTTTTTTGATAGTATGACTAACGTACCACATGTCATACCATAGGAGTTTACAACATATGCTTGTTATGTGGATGAGGTATGCACGAGATTGGGACCTAGATTGGTTCCTACTATAACCATATAAGATTTGAGTGCCATTAGGAGAGATAGGTAGGATTATCTTGATTTCATTGTTGATGTTGGGATGACTCCCATGTACAAAAAGTTTTTTTCTCAATGCCCTTTTCCTTGATTCATAGACCTAGTTGCCCTAATTCCCAGGATTGAGGACGATGATGATACTCCCCCCCTCCTCCACCAGAAATTGGTAGACGAGATACAACACAAAGGCAACCTGGTGGAGATCTTGGTTCTAGTTATGGCATAGCGGTACCTATTACAGGACAACACAGGAAAGGAGAGGAAGGTACTTTTGGTTTAGTGGGTATAGAAAATCCTTATCCTAGTGGTATAACAGGTGTTCATATGGGAGCTTAGGTTGCACAAGTACAGGGAGAGAAAATTGTTGAGGCCACCTGACATGTTAGGAAATGTAGAAATGAGTTGATCGGTGGTGAGGAGAAGTAGGTGGGTGGTAAGGGAGAGGTTTTGAGACAGAGGACACCTCAAGACAATATTTGACTTCAGTTAAGTTTTTAGTAGAAATTTTAACCAAATCAGGATATAAACAAAAAAAAAGTGATCAAACTCACTTCATTTTGTCTTATTCAAATCACGGGCAGGAGGAAGGGTTTGAGCATTATGTGTCGTCTGAATATAGGAATGTTTCCTTAAAAACTCTAAAGGACATAATATTACATTCTCAGTGCTAGGGTTTCCTAGCTAGATTTGTAATGTGCCTAGAGAACTTGGTAGTTCGTGGAAGGTGTTGTTGTAAAAGTATTGCTTGGTTTGGAAAAAAGATAACTTTTTCTATAATCTTCATTGGTAACTCTCTGATTGGCTGCATGAGGATGGTGGGACTAGTATTTCTTCAGGTTCTCATTTGCGCTCAGGGTTTAAGGAGAACTGAGTATAAATAGGCCTATGGAGTAGAGGTGTGGTTTCTTGGAAAGATAGGTGTTGTTCTTGCATTTAGGGGAGATGAGAGAAGCCCATGTTTGAGGGTTATAGGGGACTGTTGTGTCTGGATAAAATCATGCCAGACATACACATATTAAACTACACGTATTGAAAAATTTCTTCACCACTCTAGGTTGGTGTTGTGCAATGACTTGCCCTGAATTAATTTTCACAGTTGTTGAGTTCTATATTTCTGACCTATATTTTGGTTATTTTCATGTTTTTATTACATAATATTTTAAATATTTCAAGAATAATTTACCTTTCTTTTATCCCTAATGTCTCTTATGTGCACTTGGATCATGATATTGAAAAATATTGTGGGAAAATTGCTTGATCACAAGGATCATGATCTCTTAGGTCAACCTTCTTAACTAGGACAATTTTATAATCTTGAAGACAACATTAACACACATAGATATTCAAATATTTTTTATGTAGATCGATTTCTTATAATATTCCAAATTGAATTATTCCTTGAATGATTCTCCTTATGTTGCTTAAGATTTTTAGACATTCTTATCATATGTTTAAATCCACAACCAAATGTTTTAAAATACCAAGGCATGGTAATAAATCACACTAACTTGTACCAATTTCTATCATAATGGCTAGTGAAAAGTCAAGAGTTAATGAAATTTGAATTTGAATTTGAATTTTTGACAAGGGATATATTTTAGATGGTACAAAGTTGAACTTGTGCATTGTAGAATTGATCTTGGATATAGACAAATATTGATGTGGGGAGAGGGCATGAATGTAAGTACACTTATATGCATAATATATAAATAGTAATTGTTAAACCTATAGGAATTATTGAAAATAAGGACATGATAAGGTTGAATATGTGGAAATATATGTAAATTGGGATGGAAAAAGTATTGGGGAATAGCCCATTTTTTCATAAGTGTGTTCCATTTGTTGATATGTATTTGTAGTAAAATATTTCATCAAAGTAGGCCAAAAATTAAATAGGAATTGAAATTAGCATGAATATTCATCCTTACATTATTTCTCCTACTTTAAGGTTCACGTGCATCTTTAAATGAACATATATTTTATGTATATGAGCACTCATAACTATGTCAAAAGTATATTCAAACATAAAAGTATATGAGGTTCATATAAATTAATGAACCCATCTTGGTCTCTTCATGTGTTCCCAAAAAGATCCCCAAAACTTCCCTACATCTCCTCTTTTTTTCCATTTTCTTTCTCCACCTTGCCAAATTTCCCTACGAGCTTCCCAAAATGGTAGGGAATGTAGCTTTTATATGCATTTGTTGAATTGATATTGCCTAGGGTTGGATGAAACTGAAAATGGTCATTAAAGACCCTCCCAACTGCTCCAAACTGAGTCATAAAGGATTCAAACTATTGTTTGATGTGTTAGTTGTTGGTGTCACCCAAGAACAACAATCTACAAGTCAAATAACCTTCACAACATAGAGAGAAGCAACATAGATTCAAGTTCACCAATGAGTGAATAATTTGAGATATGAGGTATTGAGGTAATTACAATACACAAACACCTTGTATATATAACAAAAGTGTGATGAGGTATAAACTAACAACCTACAACCAAAATTAAATGCATTATCTACAATATTAATTTTAAATAGTAAGTGACTATAATTTAATAATGAGATATGACCTCATTGTAAGGAAAATATATAATGCCATGTAGGACCAAGTAAACTTAAGTCTCTAAATAATCATATTCACACCAACATTAACTATAGTTGAGGAGGTTTTAAGCATGTGGAAAAGGCTTTGAATAGTCATAAAACCATGTCTTCCACTACACTTAACAATCTCTATCTTCATGTCATTTATATTTATCATTTATACTCTAAAATTTCCTTGGCATCACTATCATGTTTGGTAGTGTCTTGTTTATTATTCCTTTTGAGTCTCTCTTTCCATTGGACTGTCATATACCTTTCCCATTGTAACAATCTTTATGACTGGTCTCTGCTAATTGTGGCTTGTTATCTTTTAGTACCTTTGATCCCTATATTTCCTTCCATCTTGATTGGTTCCATAAAAATGATTGTGATATTGAGTTATCACGGCTATGGCCTACATTATTAATGATTCATAAGATTCTTCCATGAAGTCATGGTATTAGAGAAGAGCCATAACATCCACATTCATTAGGAAAATGTGTGTTGAATGGGGTGAACTATGATGATAATTACTATTGTGATTGATCATTAGAAAATGATATTTTATCAAATGACAATTACTTATATGATTGATCATTAGAAAATGATAATTATTGTTGTGATTAAAAATGAAATTCTCCCTCTCTCAAATTATGTTATAATGACTATTCAATGTCATTTAAGGCTTGTATTGAGTTTTTCAATGTTGTGTTAACGATCTAGAAGTATTTCAATGTTGTGTTTTGGGAGAATGTGATCAGTTATTTGTTAGTGTAGGTCTAATAGGTTTTAGAGCCTAATTTGTATCAGATTAGATA
The DNA here is from genome assembly GCA_018584345.1 of Thuja plicata. Lineage (NCBI taxonomy): Eukaryota > Viridiplantae > Streptophyta > Pinopsida > Cupressales > Cupressaceae > Thuja > Thuja plicata. Next base: position 1,382,652 of record MU225359.1, read on the forward strand.
GAGGAAATATTTCTGATTTATTTGAGTTTTCAAGAGTGCAAAGAGTTGTATTAAGGTGCATTATGTAGTCATTTGATTTAGGGAGTTGACAAGAGAAATTTGATCTTTCTAGAATCAGGTTAAAGGTCTGGGTTCAATAGTGCTCTTGATTATTTATGTTTTGTACAAGATGCCTTGAAAAAAGTTTTTTACAAAATATTGGGTTGAAAGAAGAGGAATTTAAAGGCTTCTAGATTTCCCTATAGACCCTTAGCTTGGCCCATGATAGGAAACATGCATCAATTAGAGGATTTCCCTCACCATTATATTTTTTATATTTCTAAGCAATATGACCCTACTATGTTTATGAAATTGGGTTATGCTCCTTCTCAGTTGAATTTTAGTTGACTGGTCACTGCAATAGTGTATGACACCTAGTTACTAAACCATTGTCCATTAAATTAGAAAACCATGTTAGTAATAACTGAGAGGGGGGGTGAATCAGTGGCCTCAAAAATTTATCCTTTAATCACCAATCAATAACTCTCATGTTATTATATCCCTACAAGATGCATGCCATGAATTACTAATAATGATTAACTGTCTGTCAGTTTTCTCTATCAATCCTTATTCTTTCTTGATTATTGATAAGCAATATAACTATTTATTGAAACTCGGTAAATAAGCAGAGTATACTGATCAATCCAAAGTTAGCTATGTAAGATACAAAATAGTAAAGAAATGAATCATACACACATAACACATGAATTTTAACATGGAAACCCTGTTAAGGGAAAAACCACTAGGACCAGTACCCCAGATTTTTACTCTTCTAAAGTGAGCCATGTTAGGAGCCAACCCTGTTAAAGGTTATAAACACACTATTAAGTGTGACCTTGTTAAAGGATTTTATACATAGAGGTTGTCACTTAGTATCGGGCATCTATTGCTACCATCCTTGAATCAGCCTCCTTCTTAGACTGTCAATAAGTATCGGGCAAGTCCAATTCTACTTTCATGAATCAACCTTTTGGCACTCCTTGAGATGTACCTCAATATATAGAAGACTATTAAGTCCTGCTCGATTAAGAGACTTGATGCTTCAATGGTTAAACTGAAACACTATGACCTGTTCATATTGCAACTTGAATTTCATATTTTTAGATCTATTTAAGTACATTACCTCTCTGACCAATGTATCAATTCAATCCTTGTGATCCACACTTTCTGCTCTGTGATGTTGTGCTCATTTTTCGTTGGTTGTCTGCAGAATTCCTTAGCTCTCCTTCAACTTGTTTGATCAACACTACATGAAGTAGTTCTTCATCAACTTCTCTGCATCATCCTATTTCTATTCACTCCCCTTAATCTCATTCGTAAATGAATTAAGCTTGTCCCTTATATAGACATAATATTCATTGTTTCTTGGTTCTTGATTCTTGGCGTGATAAACAATCCAGCCAATTAGATTTAAGGCATAACTCCTAATTTTTCTCATAGATATATTCTTGCCAACTGCAGTTAGTTTTGGTGAAAACTGACTGATCCATCGGTGAGACTCCAGTTAGCTTTGTGATCTCCATCTATTGGGAATATTTGGAATTTTACTCATCGGACAACCTTCTGACTTTTCTTGTCAGACATTCTATGGTTTTGCTTCATCGGGCAACACTATGCTTTTGATCGTCGGGCATCACTGTGACTGTTCTTCTTTGCTTTGTTTGTCGGTGTGCACTTTGTCGGTGTTGTTTGTCAGTTAGTGAATACTTGACTTTTATGTATTTCTAAAAGAATAACTTTGGTTCCTTTGGTTCTCTGAAGTCTTTGGCATTATGTACATGACCGTAGAGATGATATCAAGTTGACATCAATGACAATACAGTCTATTAACTGATTTAAAGATCTGCATTATCTTCAACTTAACATTATCAAACATTCAATCAGTTACATATCATCAATCTCTCCCTTTGGCATTGATGGCAACATTCTATATTATCACACTACACCATTTCTAATACAATATGAAATACAACAGTTGAGATTCATCAAACTACCAATCTTTTTGGTTTGTTAACCGATAAATGTCTGACCATCAGTAAGCTCTTGTTTTAGCTTAGATTTGATTCTTGCAGCTCTCTATCTTGTGATGTTTTGCACTCTCTCCTTGTGCCAATTTATCTCCCTTGACTGTTCTTCTCTTTTGATGTCTTTTTCTCTTGTCAGCAACTCTCCCTTTGTATAATGGATAATCTCTCTCCCTTTTCTAAAGAATGTGATAATATGGATAATCTCTCTCCCTTTGACAACAATTCCAAACAAATATCTCACAAATATCTGACATTAATGTCAAACAATCATTTCTCTCCATCCATAATATATTCCTTGAATTTCCCTTAT
>MU225359.1:1388699-1401443 GCA_018584345.1 Thuja plicata
TCTAATCAAATTCCCAAAATTAATTAAATAATTAATTTTATTTAATTAATTAACCTTAATTGATTAATTACCATTAATTAATTAATTAAACTCAATTTCCTATAGTTTAAATTCAAATATTTAAACTCACTAATTAAATTAATTTCATCAAATAAAGCAATTCTAAATAAAAAAGAATTCAATTATCTCACATATTGAAAAAATTAATTAAATAAATGAATTAAATATTCATTTATCTTCAAAGAGATAACTCCAATCAGATCACATGGGTTACTCCACCCATCTCTCCAGTCCACATGGGTAACTTCACCCACTTCTCCATTCCACATGGGTAACTTCACCCACCTCTTCAGTTCAAAAAGGTGACTCACAATTAGCTCTTCAATCAACCAAACTCTGTCCCCTCTTTACCAATTGAAGAGGTGGAGTTTACTGATGGCTTCTCCAGTTCCCTTTGATCCCAACCATTCATCTCCCTATATCTGGGATTTATCTCAACCGTTCATTTCATCCCCAATTCCTATATGATAAACCCTTCATAACAATTTGAAGGATCCAAGATTTCAAGCTCTCGTGCGCCATTACTATGTCAATTTGGTTCTAGCATTCAAGCCATCTTGCGATCACACACATTCCAATTAGAAAATTCTCGACTCTTCTCAAGTCTTAGATGCTGCCCACACCAATATTGAGCATCAAAAGCAGCATTTCAGAAGGAGTAGAGAGAGACAATAAAAACTTCAAGCACTTTGGGGTTTGCATTCATTTGTTTTCCTTTCTTTGCTTGTACATTTTAGTGGTTATGCTTCAAGTTATTCGTTTTAGTAGTATTTGTGTATTGTATTTATATCATTTGTAAAACCTTTGCTACTATCCCTTACCTTTGGAAATATTATGAACCATGAATCATGAAAAGGAGGCATACATTTTGGTGAACCCGAAGTGAAGCAAACAGCCCAATTATCTCTTGCAGATGACAAACATAATTGATCAACCACGGCCGTACGGTCGCAAATCTAAAAATCTATATTTTTTTATATCTATGTTATTTCACAATTGCTGGTATTTTTCCACAATAGATGAAATTGTACCACAATCGACTGGTTTAATACCGCAATCTTGTAGGTTTTCACATTTATTTTCTATCATCTTCTGGGTCTCTGTGTTTTCTATAATTTTCTGCAATTGATCCACTGGTATCACAATCAGAATAATTATACCGCAATTGATAGATCCAGGCTGCAATTGACCGATACAGGCTACAATTGATTGTGCTTTACTGCAAGTGAAAGTTTTTTTCCGCAATTGATATTTTTAGTCCGCAGTTGCCTGTTATCTACCACAATTTCCTCTGCATTACCACAATCGCCTGCAAAATTGTTCATCGGGGCCAAAATTCTTTATCTTGCAATCTAAAGATCTGATACTTTCTTTATTTTTTTGCAAGACGATGAGTTCCCATGAACAGGAAGGGTAAGTTGTTGGTAAGTATCATTCATTGTTTCAAATTTACATATACTCTCATTTTGCAAAAGATCCTTTTTGATACTAACATGTTTAAGCAAAGCAAACTAAAAGGAATTCACTTGTCAATTTGGGTTTAAAAAGAACAGTTTTTGTCGTGCTTGTTTCTTTGATCAGTTTCTGAAAATGCAAAATAAAACATCCAAACTGTCAAAAACAAGTCAAACGTGTTAAAGTCTAGGGTTTTCAACGTCAACTATCTTGCAAATCAGAAGCATTGTTCTAAAAATATCAAAATTGTCAAGAAGTGATACCCATGTTTTATTCTTTTTGAGACTGTTTCTCATTTACCGCAATTGCCCACATTGTGCCGCGATTGAAGGAAGTTTGTCGGAGTTAACTTGTTTATTGCCACAATTGTCTTGTTTATTACCGCAATCAATGACAAACTACCGTAATTGACCATTTACTTTACCACAATTGGTGGATTTGTACCGCAATTGACCAGAGATACTTTTTCTCATTTTGACCTAAAAACCTTGAAAGAACTCTTCATTTGGTGTCAAAAAATAGTGTCTATCCCAGGAAAATGCGAATAACATTGTGTGAATCTCTAAACATTAAAGATCATCCCTTCTCTAAAAAGCACGATTATTGTCTAAAACATTGTTAGTTCGAAAGCTCAGACTCAAAATACCTTAATCTCATCATATCAAACATCATCATCTTTATCAAAGTGACTTTGTCCAAGGCAAAGGTTGACAAATCTTATCTTTTTACATCATCGCCACTTTAATATCAAGATATATCAAAATTTGTCCTTAGAATTATCCTTGTCCAAAACACAACTTGGACTTCCTTAGAAAGGATTTTTCTTCCTTGTTTGCTTTATATCACGTGTTTTAGTTACAAAACCTAGACCACACTATGTCTCAAACACCTCATGGAGAGCCTTACACAAGGTCTAAGGCTAGAACACAACCTGATGATTCATATATCAACTGATTCCCCGCTTGGGAAATAGAGCAAGAGAATGATCCTTTTGTAAACACCAGTTCTACTCTATTCATTGAACAAACCCATGGGGCAGCTCCTTTCCAAAATGTCACAAAAGAGGAACTAGAGGATATAGAGAAAGATGTTTATTCCACACAAGTAGGTAACGTTGTTGTAGAGAGGAATCTCGAACACTTCTTAGCCATGCTGATAAAGAAAGGAGTCAAACACCCCGCTGAATTTAGTGTATCGACCATATGGCCTAAAAACCCTCTCATAGGTCAAAACACTACTCAGCCTCCTTAGATACTGCCTATTGTCTCTCAAATATTCCCACCATTGGTATTACCCACATTGACACAGATTATACCCAGTCAAACCAATGACATGAACCAGGCCAACACACCTTCCACTCAAAACATGACAGGCTCGCAACTGAGTGCACCTATGGTTACTAGTATGTTCCCACCTTCGGTCACATGGCCGGGGTAATGAATCTCTCAAGCTACATCAAACACCAACTGTTCTAAAACTATGTCGCTACTACTGTCAATTCATACTAGTCTTGGGATCAACACCTCATACCCACAGGGATCCATCTTTGTAGGTACAACTTACAATTAATGCCCACCCAAGGCTACACCTTTTCCCATTTTGACATCAATCCAATCTCCACAACAACAACCCCAGCTTTAGTTGCCTCAACTCCAACCCCTGCAACAACAACCCCAGCTTTAGTTGCCTCAAATTGAACCTCCGCAATAACCCCAGCTTCAGTTGCCTCAAAACCAACCCCCACCACAGCAACCCCAGCTTCAGTTGCCTCAATTCCAACCTCAACAATAGCAACCCCAGCTTCAACCCCAACCTCAGCAGCAGAAATATCAACCCCAACAGTATCAACCCCAGTTTCAATCACAACAACAAACGCATCAAAACCCACCGTGGGCTACTCATGTGCCCCCATTTGCAAATCACTCAGTGGGACATCAATATCAAGTCCCCAGGATGAAATCCTATGTCCCTACTCAAGGGACACAGAGGCGCAACCTCATACCCACTACAACATAGAGGAACATCTTCACACACCAACCTCAATATCAAACAGACATGTTAATGCAACAAATGCAAACCCTTCAAACCCAAATGATGGATATGCAAAATTAGGGGCAAACTAAATCCTACACCATAGAGGATTTATAACCATACCCCTTTGACCATTCTCTCCACATGTCCCCGTTCCCAAATCACTTCTCGGTGCCGAAATTCAAAAAATATAGGGGCAATACCAACCCTATTGAACATATCCAAGAGTTTTTTTCTAGTTGCATCAAAGTTGCCCATGATGAGACATATTTAATGTGACTGTTACCACAAAGCTTGGCCAGACCAGCAATGGAATGGTTCTCACATTTACCTCATGACATTTAGTCTTGGGGAGAACTGGCTGAAAAGTTCATAGCTCACTTCTATCATAACATCGAGTGCAAGGTCAACTTCAAGGACCTTTGCGATATCAAAAAAAAGGATGGAGAGTCTTTTGTGAAGTTCCTACAGAGATGGAGGAATATGGAAAATCGCATAACATATGATGTGCCCAAACAAGACCTAATAGTCATGTTTGTTGACAATCTAATTCCAGACATGTCATTCACAATAGAGTTATAGTTAGCTTCGAACTTCACACAACTCATCGAACAAGGAGTTTGTTGTGAGTAGAACTTAGTCAAATGAGGAATCCTTGCAAATCCAACACAAAAGAATACAAACAAAAATGCAGTGGACAAAGCTAAGTGGTGGAACAAAAACAAAAATGTCACTAGTGATGGTGTCATTGATGTGAAGACAGTCAACTATACACAGCCCAAGGTGTCACTGCAAGGTGCACCTATGGCCAACCAAAAACCCACAGGGCCCACTCAACAAACATACACCCAAAACCAACCTCCCCTTGTACAAGTGGTCGTTGTGTCAAAAATTCAACAACAGAATCAACACAGACCACAGTTTCAATTCCAGCAATGAGATTTCACACCATTAGGAGAGTCGATAGAATCAACTTTACGCAAGTTGATACAATCAAACACTATCACTCTCCCAGAAATCAGGGACTTTGAACAGGATGCAAACAAACCAAGGTGGTATAATGACAAGGACTTCTGCGAGTTTCATTGGGTGAAAGGACATAAAACATCTAACTGTTATCGATTGAAACACGCTATCCAAGACTTGATTGACATAGGGGCCATCAATGTGACAAATACCCAAACCAAAGGCACAACTGATCACGCTATCTTCAATGATACCTTTCATGATCACAACAAGGGAAAAGCCTCCAGGTCTGGTGGATAGGCAAAACAAGTTAACTATACATATGCCAACAGTGATAATGTTATCAATTGCCTCAATCCTTCAGATAGCCATGTGGCTACTATCACTATCAAAGACCAAGGTAACAAATGTGTTGTAACAACACATCATACCAGAGTCATGATCTTGCAAGGAGTACCATCCTCATCTACTATATCTTCCAATCCTAAAGCAAACTCAGATCCACAGCCAAGCATAGTGGATCAACTAACGTGCGCACCTGCCTAGATCTCCATGTTTGACCTATTGTGCATATCTCGACAACATAAACTAGCACTTGACCAAGCCCTTCATAATGCAGCTATCCCAAGGGACATAACAACTGAGAGCTTCCAAATGATGGTTAACCATATAGCTACTAACAAACATGCCACATTTATAGATCGTGATGTACCGCCACATAAACCCTTGCACAATGATCCTTTCCACTTACTTGTCTAGGTCCACAAAAGTGCTATCCGTGGTTTCCTTGTTGATGGTGGAGCTGGGTTAAACATCTGTACTCTAAAGTTAATCAAACAACTAGGCTATTTAGAATCAAGCATTGATGTCACAAGGAGGATAAATATCAGAGCTTATGATGAAGAGGAAAGGTCCTCTAAAGGTATTATTATTCTACTTGTCTATATCGGTCCAATGGTCAAAAACACTCCCTTCCAAATCCTAGACCTTGAGTTTGGATACAACATGCTACTAGGGAGACCCTGGATACATGAAATGCAAGCTGTACCTTTGATGTACCATCATTGCATCAATTTCCCACACCAGGGAGAGGAAATCATCATAGAGGGAGATCCCAATCCTTTCCAATACTGTAATATTGTCCAAATCAACATTGATAACCAGGTACCCTCAAACCAAGATGCAAGCATCCTATCCTCTTTAGATTCAAATCCAAAGGATATCACACAAACAATAGGAAAGATATTCATAAACCAAGATGCAAGTATTCCCTCCTCTTTAGATTAAAATCCTAAGGATGTCACACGGAAAGCGGGAAAAATATCCATCATCGACAAAGGTTGTGGTGAGTACAGATATGAAGAGGCTTTCACTATCACACACATGCCTCAGAGCCTGATAACTTATGGCATGCCACAACCTATTATTACAATAGAAACTCCATAGCCTATTCTATTCAAATGTCTACCCACAACCTTTTTTACATGGGAAGACATAGCAAAAGAAAAGCCATTTGAACAAGATATCAGTACATGGTTATACCAAGACCTACCAGAGACAATCTGACAAACCCTACCCCTGTCAAACTATAGTAATGGTTATACAATATTACAAAGATTCAGGTATGATGGCACAACCAGGCTGGGGGAAAGACAACAAGGCATAATGGAATTATCTCTCCTACCAACCCAAAGAAACAAAAGAGGGTTGGGCTATGGGCAACTAAGAACCGGTCCAGTGATCCAAGACATCTGAGTCGATCAGGAAGAAATAGAAGAGATGCACCAAGGGCACAACATAGAACATGTCTTGATAAGAAACATATTAGCACAGTTGTTGCCTGCCGAAGAGGGAGCCACACAAACCCGAATAGACCTCCACATAGAAATTGATGATAACAAAGGAAGTAAGACATCTGACAAGCGTTCTATTGAGACTGACTCCCACAAGTATGAGTGGAGATCCTTTCATGACTCTGAACCATCAATCCCAGATTATTCCCCTCGGTCAGACACTATTATAAACCTACAAGACTTATTTGACCAACTGTCCATTGCCGAACAACCCTACATAGATAAGCATGTCATTTATCAAACCTCAAGTGGTGCGTCCACATCACAGTCTAGTTTTGTAGGAACCATATCTGTAGTCCCTTTCAGTCAACCAGAGTCAGAAAACCATGAAAGTATCTACCTTGTACACCCAGAGCTAATAGAGTGGGATCAACAAGGACCCCCTGATTTAGATGTCTTCAAGAACGATGAGGCTATTGTTGATTTCATGGGACTTAGGGAAGGCATTCCATCAAGAGACCACAAGGAAGGCTTCTCCATTGACCTCAAAAGAGCGGCATATTTCAGGGAGGCAGCTCCTCTTTCCAATCCACAAAATAAAAAAGAACAAAAGAATGATAAAAAGTTAAAACAAGACGTATATTCTATGGAAAATCTCACCAAGACACTAGAAGATGGATAGAAGGAACTCCTCCCCTTGACATAGGAGAAATCGACATTACTAGCAGAAGAAATAGAGGAAGTCAATTTGGGAGATGACAAGAACCCAAAGAACATATACTTGGAAAAATCACTCACCCCTGAGGAGAGAGAATAGTTTATCAGGTTCTTTAAAGAAAGGATGATCAATTTCGCATGGTCCTACTCGAATATGCTAGGGTTAGATCCAGAGCTATTACTTCACAATCTCTTGTTGCTACCCAATGCCAAACCTATCAAGCAGAAGCTAAGAAAGATGCATCCCCATGTTGCATTGCTAGTCAAGGTAGAATTGAAAAAGCTCCTAGATGCCAAGTTCATAAGATCAATAAAATACGCAAACTAGATATCTAACTTGGTGCCAGCTACAAAGCATAGTCATCAGATACGGATTTGCATAGACTTCAGAGATCTCAACATATCTTTTCCCAAGGATGACTTTCCCTTACCCAACATTGATATGATAGTATATCTAACCGTTGGACATCAAATACTATCACTCATGGATGAATTTTCAAGGTATAACTAGATAAGGATCACGCCAGAAGACCAACATAAAATAGTTTTCACATGTCCTTGGGGCACTTACTATTGGAACGTCATGTCGTTTGGTCTAAAAAATGCTGGTGCAACATATCAAAGGGCTATGACAACTATATTTCATGATCTCATCCACAAAACAATGGAAGACTATGTGGACAACATACTAGCCAAGTCAATGCTTCACAAGGATCATCTACTAGTATTGGGGCCAATCTTTGACAGATTGTAGGAATTCAAGGTCCATCTAAACCCAAAGAAATGTGCATTCAATGTCATGGTAGGAAAGCTATAGGGGTTCATAGTGTCACATAGAGGCATCGAAGTAGACCCAGAGAAAGTCAAAGCAATATTAGACATGCCTCCACCATCAAACCTGAGGCAACAAAGAGGGTTACAAGGAATGCTCCAATCAATCAGGCGCTTCATAGCTCAGCTTGCAGACAAGTGCCACCCATTCCAACATCTACTGCATAAATATGTCAAATTCATATGGACCAAACAATGCAAACAAGCATTCCAAATATTCAAGGACTACCTCCTCAAGTCTCCTATATTGGTACCACCAGTCCAAGGTAGACCATTTCTTTTGTATATCTCGACAACAGAGTCAACATTAGGTGTACTCTTGGCACAACATGATGACACAGGTAAAGAAAGGGCCATCTACTATCTAAGAATAACATTGGTTATATATGAGCTCAACTATACGCCAATTGAAAAGTCATGCCTTGCAGTTGTCTTCGCTTCCCAGAAGCTGAGACATTATATGTTGAGTCACCAAACAAAGTTGATTGCACATATTGATCCTTTAAAGTACCTCCTAAGCAAAGTAGCACTCACCAGATGACTTGCGAAGTGGGTAATGATCTTAAGTGAGTTTGACATTGAGTACGTAGACAGAAAGGCCATCAAAGGGCAAGTGATCACGGACCAACTAGTAGAGGCACTGTTAAAATAATAACAAAAATAAGGCGAGACAGGAAGTTGTTTAATTCAATGAGCAAGGAGAATGAAGATTTACCATGAATAATTTGAATACTAGGAGCATGCACCAAAGATCCAAACAACAAGGAGACAAGATTTTGAAGGGGGAAAAGCATGAAAAAACCCCCGTGATATAGAGAATGGGAAAAAATTCCTAAGAATGAGAGAGAGAGAGAGAGTGAGAGCCAAGCTCATACAATAGTATTTGAGAAGTGTTAACCTAGAAAAAATTGAAGAGAGAAGGAGAGACATCTCTTTAATAGAGATGTGAGAGAGGAGTTGCATGGTAACTCCCATATCTATGCATGGCACATTTCAATAGTGTGTGCCACTTGTGTTACTTCCTCTTAAGGAGGAATCTAAGGGATACCTTGGTTTATCCCATTTAAATAATACAACCAATGGATAATAAAATGCATAAAATAAATTATCCTCACAAGAGGACAAAATAGGTGTAGGGATTCCATAGGAATCTCCTACTTACATAAAGCAAGTAAAGATTAAAATTCTAACACACCCCTTCAATCTTTACTTGGGGTTTTACAAAAATCTACAACTGGATTATCCTTCTTGTAGTAGAGGAGGATAACTTGTGTTTCTTCACTTTGTGTTGATAGTAGGTGATGGTGCAATGATAAGTGCTCGGATCTTGAAATAGTATTCCTTTGATTTTCGTAGTGCAAGAGTGTAGGAGTTTGTGGATATAGGCCCAAATCTTTGAGTACACTTTGAAGTTGTTCGTTGTTATTTGTCCAAGAAAGATCACCTAAGTCTACAAGGAAACAAGAACCATGACGGGATCTCACATTATGGGGATTTCCTCCTAAAACTGAATCAGTAGAAGCTGAATGTGAATCATCAAAAGTAATTGCATCATAAAGAGGTTTTGGAAACCAAATGGATTCATTACTAGATACATAATAAAGAATAGAAATAGGATAGTCACCATCAATAATATCATCAAGAAGATTAGAGTTTAGAGGAGGTTGGTCCTCCATAATAACCATTTGAGTGTCACAAAATTCATAATCTACTTTGGAGCAAAGAGGACCATAATCTCCTGTAATACATAAGGGCATAGTGACATTGATAAACATATTAACAATGTCATCTTCTTGTTCTAAAATATCATCCAAAGCAGAATATGTATAAGAAACATCATCAACCTGCAACATGTTAGCTCTATGAGAAAAATAGGAGGCGAGGGGATCATCCCCAAAACAAACATCATCACAAGGGTTATCCCAAATAGGAAAATCATTAAAAGGATACATAATGGCACAGTGCGGTGTAGAGTTTTGGTGAGATTGAAATGTGTTCTCCAGGACATGCCAAGCCTGATGAGCCTCAGTACAATCGGAGATAAGGTAATATAAGTCTGGATTTAATGAGAATCTAATTAGACCAAATTCTTCCTCATCTTTGAACTGCCAGGAATCCTGGTCAGCCTGAGGAGCGGTGGATGTCGGTTTCAAATTTGGTGAAGTCACAATATCTGAAAGGTGTCGAGTTTTTAGAAAATCAAACATGTGCGGCCTCCAAAGAGTATAATTAGAATTTGTAAGTTTAAAATCTGGCATTAATGTAGACATGATTAATTATCAAAATTAACTAAAATAAAGTTAAATACAAGTTGCAAGATATAATGAAGAATCCAAAAAACTAATTTAACGCGATTAGTAAATGCCAAATATTTAACAATTAAAAAAAATATATTATTTAAATAATGAAACAAATTTGAATTGCAATAAAATAAAGAATTAACAATTGAATAATGATTATATCATTAAAATAAATAATGGGTTTAAACGAAGTTGAGAAGAATTAATTGAAAAAGTTTGTTTAATAGTTTAAACTTTTTTGTTAAAAAATTTAAGTTTAAAGATTGAACTGCAATATTGAAAAAAAGATTAAACAAATATGATAAGAATAATAACAGAATCTAATGATAAATTCTGAAAAAAGGATAATGAGCAACCTGCAAAAAAATGTTAAAAAGAATAATGATATGAAATTAATTTTTTTATGATTGATAAACAAATTTGAATAAATGAGCTAAAAGTAGAACAGGAATATGCTAAGTAACCTGCAAAAGAAAATGATCATCCTGCAAAATGATATAAAATGAGCTGCAACTTTAATGAAAATGCAAAAAATTAGAAACGAGACTAAATATAAAAAAAAAACTATAATAAAAAGGATATAATTATCTTGAGTAATATGATGACCTGCACGAAGGAATAATTAGCCTGCAAAAAAAATGTTAGGATAAAGATAGTATGAGCAAGGAATAACTCCTGCAAAAAACATAGAAGACATAGAATAAAAGCTGAGAAAGAACACAAAAAATGCTGACATAGAACGCATGAATACAAAATGATGACTTTCAGTCTTGCCAGAAACCTGTCACCAGCCCGAGCCTTCTTCAAAACTGTAATTATCCCTTGTGCACAATTCTATGTCTTCAGCTATCTGGCATGTATTGCATAGGCTTTCACCCTAATATTGCAAATAATGGTGAAATATTTTTGTCACAAAATAACCCTTTGGTGGAGAGTGCGGAAAATCAAAAGTAAGACAAGTTTCATGCAGAAAACACCATTTTCATATGGGGTGCCCGCTGGTCCTTCTATTTCTGCAAATATACTTGAGAAACATGAATCATTAACAATTACTTTAATGCCTGCTGGTGGTGCTTCATCAAGAATAAGAGAAGCAGCGCTAAGAAACACAAAAGACAGACAGAGAGGAAAGATATAAAACGATATTAATAGATTGAAATGCCAAAAAAAAGCTGCACAAAAGAACAATAATATGTTTCAATTACCAATATTGTAGGGCATTCAAATTTATACAGAGGAACTCATCCATAAAAAAAGAAGCAGATAATGTTTGTCACGTGTATTGCAACTTCAACGATCAAAATAAATGAAACAGCATAATTATCTATTAACAAAGGGAAGCATCAGCTCACTCATAAGAGAATTTTTGAGCCTCCAATTGTAATAAAACGGGAAAAGAAGTCAGCTATAAAAGATATATCCTCTTAAAGTTATGATACTTTAGTAGTGAAATGTATACTATGCACTTTGTAAGGTTGTGCAGTAATACTCTGAATATGCGCAGTTTAGAAGGTATCTAAAACAAAGGCAGCGCAGGGTTAAAGTGAACAACAAACAAAGTGAAGCACTAGTGCCTCTAAAGAAGCACTATGGCTTTGAATGTATATTAAGGCAGTGCAGGGTTAAAGTGAACAGAAAACAAATTAGGTAGAATGAGATATAAGAAACATAAGATAAAGTCTGACAAATATTTAACTTTAAAAACGTTTAGAAACCAGAAACGCACATATATGATGAAAAAACATTTTAAAAAGAACCTTCTATTACTCTTAAATGAGGGCAAAAATTGGGAATCTTCTCACAAGTTAGCTAAATCAGAGGGTTCTACACAAAACCCAGATCATAGATTTTCTATATTCACTCTTATATATCCACAAAAATGAATACAAAATGACTGTGTATGAGAATAGACATTTTTGAAAAAAGAGAGTTGCAGGTAGATAAATGAAATAAAAAAAAACAGATGTAGATATAAAAAGAAAAAAGAAACCAGAGATATCATAGAGAATACGCCTGCAACAAATAAAAATGTTATATATACAGATATATAGCAAAGCGATAGAGCTGCTGAAAAAAGAAGGGTGAGAAAAGATTGAACAGAGTATAAACCTGCAAATAGAGTTAGATTAAAGATATTCAATGAAAATATTAAACATATTAGAGCTCAGATTTGAAAAAAAATGATGAAGAATAGAGCCAAGATTGAAATGTCTCCAAACCTGCACAAAACAAGTCAGTACTGTATCCAATAGATAAACCAATATTGTATGCAAAAGATAAGTCAGGTTTGGCAGTAAACCAGCCAAACCCAAAAAAATTTTGAATTTTTTTTTCAACAGTCTCTCAAGAGTCTTCGATATTGGAGTGCTCTAGGATATGGTAGCTCCTTCACCTATAAAACTCAATCGAAGATTAAACCAACCTGCTCTGATACCATGTTAAAATAATAACAAAAAATAAGGCAAGACAGGAAGTTGTTTAATTCAATGAGCAAGGAGAATGAAGATTTACCATGAATAATTCAAATACTAGGAGCATGCACCAAAGATCCAAACAACAAGGAGACAAGATTTTGAAGGGGGAAAAGCATG
>MU225359.1:1406862-1430418 GCA_018584345.1 Thuja plicata
CCTCATCCTCTAAAATGGTGCTCAAACCAACTCTCAGAGTACTAGTTTGACCCCCACTCTGGCCACCTCTATTCCTCACTCCACCACCAGCACACCCAAGACCAGGATCATCTCCCCTCCCCCATCCTCCATCTCTCCCCCCGTCCCTACCTCCATCATGACCCCCGAATCTACCTCCAGCTCGACCACCATCCCTCTCTCCATCCTGACCTCCCCTGCCTCATCGTACCCATTAGGCTCTCCTCATAATAGTCCTAGCAATAGGACGAGAGACATTTGTCAGTGCAACTGGTCGGGCCTACACCCAATGAGCATCATACTATGGTGTGGTGCTTGCAAAAGATCAAATTCAAGTATCAGTACCACAACAAAGAAAGACAAGGTATAACAAAGCAGATAACCAAGTATCGAAAAGCAGAAAGGAAACTACATAAACAATCAGAAAACAAGACAAACCTGCATCTACAGTAGCCGAACGCCATGTCCATACAACAAGAAGTAAACCTGCAAACTTAGTACGGGTGCCATCAAGTGATACTACACCACCCCAGATGGCAGTCTCTTGACCTACGAGCAAAGTAAGCATAAGAATCAGACACTTCTTGTCGCTCGCCAAACTAACGCAACACCCTATCGGTGTTGTGAAAGTCAATCATATGAACATGGTCAGTAACACGTCCAATTAGATATCTCCGCTGATGGTAGAAGGGAAGATGGATGTCCTCTCCATCCCAAATAGGGCAATCTCTATAGGAACTCCAAATGAAGTAAGGAATCATGTCTAACTGCTGCCGCCAGTATGTAAAATGCCCCATGTGATTCTAAATGATAGCTCCATCATACATATAAACATATGGCCTATCGGCAAGAAGGGCACGTGTACCAACAGGGTTGAAAATAGCTATGTGCTCCCGTGCCCATATCTGAAGCAGAGTCGCACCACAGCCGAGTGACTTACCATTTAGGTAAGCCGCATAGAACATATGAAAGTGCATATGTGCCAACATGCATGGCCCCCATGCATACACAGTCTGGTCTCAAACCATACTCTGCAAAATGGAACCAAAGCCGATAGAAAATCCGCACTGGCAATGATCAGGGCATAAGATGCCACATATCAAACTACCTAGCAAAGTACTCAACCTATCAAGGCCTAAACCAAATTGGGACCATGGGATATCATACGCACTCGAAAAACCAAGCTGATCTCAAGGCAATCCAGATAGCTCAGTCAAAGAAATGATGCCAGGTCGGGTAGCATACTCTACAAGTGCACCCTGGATCAGCAACTGAAGGATGCGATACACATCCTCCAAGGTAACAGTACACTCTCTAGTGGGTAACTAGAAAGTGCATGTCTCAGAATGCCATCGCTCTACAAGAGCTAAGATCATACCCTTGTTGGTCATTATCTCTGGCATGTAACAAATCCAGTACAAACCTAAGGTCCTAAGTACTGACCTCTCATCCTCCGAGAGCTGGAACCTGTAAACAAGACCCGCCGATCTCGACTCTTGACAGCACAAAATCCGCTCGGTGAACTGCACACATAAATAAATCATAAAAATATCAATATCAGTCATACATGAAAGTATCAGAAGCCAGAAAATATAGATATCAAACAAGGAAATCAGGCAGACAGTTCTAAAAAAGTGATTGCGGTTATAAAACCTACAAAAGCGGAACACTTATGCAATTGTGAAACATTTCAATCAAATGTGGCACATAAACATCAATTGTGGTATACAAACTACTCAAGTGTGGCACACTTATCATTTGCAGCACTGAGCCTGCAATTGTGACATTCAAACCACAATTGCGGCAAAACTGCAGCCGATTGCGGCACAACAGGTAGAAAAGTAGAAAAGTATGAATTTTAAAAGCAATAAATGAAGGCAGTAATGTCATGGAAAGCAATAAAACTCACCGTACATCGTGCGCCAACTAGTCTCTAATAGGTCAAGACTAGGTCGGATATGTGTGTCACACCAGGAAGGCCAGCCATCGCAAGAAAACAGAAGAAAAAAGCAGAGAAAACTAAAGCAAAACTCACCAAGATATCAAGAGCTCCAAGATTGCAATATGACAAATGAATAACCCTCTTGGCTACTTATAGGGATTTTTAGAAACCCTAATTTCACAAGGAGGTCCGATTTTTCTTCCCGGTCCCCGGAAACTTCCACACTCAATATCAGGGGCAATATAAGGGATTTTTCAAATCAGTCAGCTACCCAGATCCAGAAATTGCAGCTTCAACAAATTAACGCCCATATCGAGACTTTTTGCTCAAATTTGTTAAGGGGGCATAAATACACCTACTATCACTGGGGCAGAATCAAAATTAAAGAATCTTTGACACACTGTGACAAGTCACATCGCATCAAAGAGGGGCAAATGTAGACACCCAAAAATGGACAGGCTTGCGACTTTACATTAAAAACACTAATTTTCATCTGTTAATTAATGGTTTTTTAATCATTAATCAATCATCTATTTTCTTCTAAAATTCATTCCCCAAATCATCTAATCAAATTCCCAAAATTTAAATAATTAATTTTATTTAATTAATTAACCTTAATTGATTAATTACCATTAATTAATTAATTAAACTCAATTTCCTATAGTTTAAATTCAAATATTTAAACTTACTAATTAAATTCTTCCAATTAAATTAATTTAATTTCATCAAATAAAGCAATTCTAAATCAAAAAGAATTCAATTATCTCACATGTTGAAAACATTAATTAAATAAATAAATTAAATATTCATTTATCTTCAAAGAGATAACTCCAATCAGATCACATGGGTTACTCCACCCATCTCTCCAGTCCACATGGGTAACTTCACCCACCTCTCCAGTTCACATGGGTAACCTCACCCACCTCTTCAATTCAAAAAGGTGACTCACAATTATCTCTTCAGTCAACCAAACTTTGTCTCCTCTTTACCAATTGAAGAGGTGAAGTTTACTGATGGCTTTTCCAGTTCCCTTTGATCTCAACCGTTCATTTCATCCCTAATTCCTGTATAATAAACCCTTCATAACCATTTGAAGGATCCAGGATTTCAAGCTCTCGTGCACCATTACTATGTCAATTTGGTTCTACCATTCAAGCCATCTTGCGATCACACACACATTTCAATTAGCAAATTCTTGACGCTTCTCAAGTCATAGACGCTGCCCACACCAATATTGAGCATCAAAATCAGCGTTTTGAAAGAAGTAGAGAGAGACAATAGAAATTTCAAGCACTTTGGGGTTTGCATTCATTTGTTTTCCTTTTTTTGCTTGTACATTTTATTGGTTATGCTTCAAGTTATTCGTTTTAGTAGTATATGTGTATTGGATTTATATCATTTGTAAAACCTTTGCTACTAACCCTCGCCTTTGGAAAGCTTGGGAACCACGAATCACAAAAAGAAGGCGTACACTTCTATTTCATCTAGATTTTCTTCTTCACTTTCACTTTCACTATCTCTTCTAGATGTGTGTCTATGACTTGACTTGCCTATTCTCATAGAAGATTTAAATGCAAACTCTAAGTTTGGTAAGACACTATTATCAAAGTTATTCATCTCAAATGAAATCAGTCTACCAATTAAACTATCAAGAGTGACTATATTATTTTCTACTGCTCTCATTTCTTGAATGGCAGAAACTCTAATAGCATATATAGGTAGTAAGGTTCTTAAGATTTTACTTACCACTGTCTCCTCTTCAAGTGTACCTCCAACTCCTCGTATAGCATTGACTACTTCTTTGATTTTTGTGTTAACTGTGTGATGTTTTCTCTTTCTTTCATTCTAAGATCATCAAACTTTCCTCTAAGGCTTTCTGCCTTGGCTCTCAGAATATTTGTATCACCTCCATGTACAAGTTTCAGCTTGTCCCACATCTTCTTTGTAGTTTTTCAATCTTTGACATCTTCAAATACAGCATCAGAGAGTGAGGAAGAAAGCTCTATGACCATGCAGTTGTGCACATGCTTCTCTCTCAATTGATCTAATGTTAATACTCCTATGGGAAACACATATTCAGTATCTAGGAATTGAGTAACATCATTACCAATACCTGATAAGTGGAGTCTTATCATGCTTTTCCATAAAGCAAAGTTGTCTTTGTTCAACTTGGGCACATCTCGTCTATTCATCTTGTGATCTTGACTTAGGTCTTGAAACCTTCCTTTCTAAGCACACAAGCTCTAATACCAATTGTTAGTACTAACTAAGAGGGGGGGTGAATCAGTGGCCTCAAAAATTTATCCTGTAACCACCAATCAATAAATCTTAGATTATTATGTCCCTACAAGATGCATGCCATGAAATACTAATAATGATTAACTGTCTGTCGATTTTCTCTGTCAATCCTTATTCTTTCTTGATTACCGATAAGCATTATAACTATTTACTGAAACTCAGTAAATAAGAAGAGTATACCCATCAATCTAGAGTTAGCTATGTAAGATGCAAAACAATAAAGACATGAATCATACACACATAACAAATGAATTTTAACGTGGAAACTCTGTTAAGAGAAAAACCATTGGGACCGGTACGCCAAATTTTCACTTTTATGAAGTGAGCCCTATTAGGAGCCAACCCTGTTAAAGGTTAAAAACACACTGTTAAGTGCGACCTTGTTAGAGGATTTATACATAGAGGTTGTCACTTAGTATCGGGCATCTATTGCTAGCATCCTTGAATCAGCCTCCTTCTTAGACTGTCAATAGGTATCGGGCAAGTCCATTGCTACTTTCATCAATCAAACTTTTTGGAACTCCTTGAGATGTACCTCAATATATAGAAGACTATTAAGTCCTACTCGGTTAAGAGACTTGATGCTTCAATGGTTAAACTAAAACACTATGAACTATTCATATTGCAACTTGAATTGCAGATTTTCAGATCTATTTAAGTACATTACCTCTCTGACCAATGTACCAATTCAATCCTTCTGCTCCACACTTTCTGCTCTGTGATGTTGTGCTCACTATTTGTCGGTTGTCTGCGGAATTCCTTAGCTCTCCTTCAGCTTGTTTGATCAGCACTGGATGAAGTAGTTCTTCATCAGCTTCTCTTCAACATCCTCTTTCTATTCACTCCCGTTAATCTCATTCATAAATGAAGTAAGCTTGTCTCTTATATAGACATAATATTCATTGTTTCTTAGTTCTTGATTCTTGGCGTGATAAACAATCCAGCCAATTAGATTTAAAGCATAACTCCTAATTTGTCTCGTAGATATCTTATTGCCAACTGTACAAATCATCTTTAAATCAATCACTTATCTCTGGTCGAATAAAACAAAGTAGACAACCAGTTAAGTCTATATTTAGTTATGCCAACTAGATATTTTGTCATTTTCTGAACTCTCTATTCTGTCAGTCACCACTGTATTTAGTTGTCGATGACAACTGACTGATCTTTCGGTGAGACTCTAATTAGCTTCGTGATCTCTGTCTGTCGGGCATCATTGGAATTTTACTCATCAGGCAACCTTCTAACTTTTCTCATCGGGCATTCTATGGTTTTGCTTCTTCAGGAAACACTATGCTTCTAATCATTGGGTACCACTGTGACTGTTGTTCTTTGCTCTGTCTGTCGGTGTGCACTCCATCAGTGTTGTTTGTCACTTAGTGAATACTTGAGTTTTATGTATTGCTGAAAGCATAACTGTGGTTCCTTTGGTTCTCTAAAGTCTTTGGCATTATGTACATGACCGTACAGATGATATCAAGTTGACATCAATGAAAATACAGTCCATTAACTAATTTAATGACCTGCATTATCTTCAACTTAACATTATCAAACATTCAATCAGTTACATATCATCAAACCATTGTGTTGACTTGCCAATGTTGATACATTAACCTTTATTTCTAGCAATGAATGTATTCTTTTATAGTCATACACCTCAAGAATATTTTTTTGTTCAATGACTTTTCAAGGTAGAGATCAATATGAGATTCTAGATAGTAGATAAAAATTTCTATTAGGAATTAAAGAACGTATGAAATATTAAATATTATATTTTGAGGTTTTGTTGATCTCTGCTTATTGGGTCAATCGTTGGCCAATGTATATTATGAGAGAATTAATCATGGAGATTTTATGTATATATGTAATATTGGAGCCAAATATTCATTTCCTCTCATTTCTCTAAGCCTTAGATGAAGGATTATTTCAAAGCCTAGATGCATTAGGCCTTTGGTGATGAGGGATGTTTTTATTGTTTATATTCTTTTGTTTCATTCTTTCTTTCAACTTTAGAATAAATTTAGTGCCACATTGACTAAGTGCTCAGTTGCACACATGACAACAATGGTTGTGTGTAGCGTGGACATAGTCGAAGGTCCAAGGTGGGTATTTCCAATTGCCTATGGTCCTTCTATTTATTGATCCTAGATGGTGGAATTTGAATATTTCTTATGTTAGTGGTCACATTGCATATGACAGAGCTAAGAATCTTTATATGTCAGTAATTAGATTTGAAATATCCTAAGATTTAGCATATAATGCTTCGCCTTTAGTCCAATTTATTGCAGATATAAAGTCAGAAGTCATATCATTCATGCTAATTCAGGTGGAACCATCATGATTTTTATATTGCATTGGATGAGGATATTACTCCAATATAACCATAAAAATTTAGAGGTTCATCTATTCAGTTGCAATAAAATAATATATCTATAATACCATTTAACTATAAAAAACGGTGTTCCTTGCCACATGTATGAATAAATGCTTAGAATTTTTTTTGTGTTGACATTTTAAACAATTTTTCAATTATTATCATTATTATTTTTGTTGATATTGAGTTAAAGGGCAAATGAATACCGCGATGCGCCATATTTTTCTTTCTTCTCGGATTATCCTTGTTTTATCATATTTTTTCCTATTATTTATTTGTTATTACGAAACAAAAAGCTAGATTTAAATTATATTAAGATATATTTTAAGTTGGTGTTCCTTTGATTTGGAGAGAGGGGGATTTTCATTTATTAGCATTGTCTGATTTAACCTAATATTCAAGCTTTCAATATAAAATCCTATTTGAAAATTAATTTGCAAATGTTTTAGGAAATCTAACATTGGCCAATCTAACTTGATATTCAAGCTTTCAATGTCCACCTTACCATCAAATGGCCAACTATCTAGTATAGCCCGGAAGAAGAAAACAAATATGCACATAATACCTCCAAATTCTCATTCAAAAGCATGACCCCAATCCTTATTCAAAAAGAACCTATAAATCCATGTCAGTCAAAACTCCCTCATATGGACCAACCATACTAATTTCCAATGTTGTGAACTGTTGTACTACTAAGACTCAAAAATTCAAAGAAAAAGCATAATAATTCAGCCAAAAGAAGTTTGATATCATTGTCCAATCTAAAAAACATTCAAGCATTCCATGTCCAACTTGCCATCATTATTTTGCCTTTGTAATCTGCCACAAATATGTTCTTTGAGCTTTATTCATCCTTAGAAATGTTTGGTCACTAAATATTTGGAGGAAGTACTTTCTATACAACTTGAGCAAGTGTCTCCCAACTTGGATGTGGCATAGATTTGGCATGTTAATTCTTGGTTCAAACTTGGACTTGACAAAAACTCAGTACAGCCTCGGTAACTTTTGAAAAGCATTTTACATAGATATTTTATTAAAAATTTGTGATGTATAGAAAAGATTGGCCAAACTTGTTGAGTCTATCAAATTGAAATGGTAGGCACTGTTTTGACCTGCTTGGACTTGAAATGAGGGAAAATGTGAAATGCACATAACAAATAAATAAAGAGTTTATAAAGTTACATGGTACTTCTAGGATATTTGGGTTTAAATGCAAGGATATTTCCTATTATTAAGATTGTGTTAATTTTTGAAAACTAGGTGGTGCCTTCTTAATGGAAACATTTGGACAAAAAATATGAATCATAGAAAATCCACTTAGACAATCTTAAAATCAGTTATATATAAGATGGGCTAACATAGAGCCAATGCAACATGAGCAAAGCTTATCCTAATTTACAACATTGACAAACGTATTTCACTATGCCTAACAAGGTCAATGCTGAATATTTTTAAAGAATGAGATAATAACCTACATGTATACATAACCTATCATTTAATTGAGTGATTTTTAAGTGAGATAGTTTGATAACCTATCATTTAACGTAACCTATCATTTAACATGTTTTGAGTGAGATAGTTTTTGAGTGAGTTTTATTATATTTTAATTGAAGGGATCTTGTGTTTATTTTATTTTAATTGTTAGGGAGCATGCCTTCTATAATGATTCAATTAGGCTTTTAATGATATGATTTAGTGCATATCTTATTGATAAGGATTTGAATGCATATCTTACTAATATACAATAAATACTGAAAAACACATACCTAAGACAAAAATCTTAGGCCTACCATTAGGGATTTTCAAATAGAATATCCTTAGTTGTTATCTCTGACTAGATTTATTTGTACATATATTTCCTGGTTCTAAGATTCTATATACCTCTTTTTTCACTTCTCAGTTCCCAATACAATTTTTGTCCAATATCTATTTTTTCCTCTTGACTTGTTGATGATGGATAAGCGATCCATTTCAAAGATATTGAAGGCATGTCTATGAGAGGGGCATCATACCTTGATTCACTTTCTCAGGTGATTTTGCTTCCACTATCACACACACACACACACACACACACACACACACACAACATATATAACCTTCACCTATATAGAAGAGTTTATTAGAGAAGGTATATGCATAGGTGTTGAACATGCAGATTTTCTTAAGCACTACTAGGAGCTTACCCTGCAACAATTGTACTATTTTGAAAATAATCACAATTCCAATTGTTGTAAGGTCTAGCTCCCAGTAGTGCTCGGTCAAATTTGCATGTTTGTCACCTATGCATATACCTTCTCTAATAAAATCTTATATGCATAGGTGAAGGTTGTATATGCACAGGTGAAGGCTGATCAACTCCAATCTCCTATTTGTATCTATATGTTGTCAAATAAGTTACATTGATAATCTTGTCTACTTGAGACATTTAAATTCTTAAAGAAATTGTATCATCAATATGTGTCTTTATTGTTTTCTTTCATATACTCTTCTCAACCTGGCATTTTCCATTAAATTTTATTTTGTTCAATATGATATTTATTCATTTTCTAACACTTCTAGTGCCAAGACAACTTTGACTCTTACTCTTACTCTTCTAGTGCCAAGAAAGACCACGCCTGACAATATGAACCTAGAATAGAATAATGAGACAATTTCTAGATTGGCGTCTTAGCTCAAAAGAAAAGGTGATGGAAAATGTTATTGTCCCTACAAAATTGTAAGGGCTTAAAGAATCAAAGACTTCTAATCACAACAGGTGAGAGAAATTATAGGTAACATGGTCACATTGAAGGGGGAAATGATTTTCATCCATTGGTGAATGGTGATTTCCAACTGGGGGAACATGGAGGTGTGAATATCGCAGGATAAGGTAATGCTCCCATGGAAGGAGATGATTCTGCGATAGAGAACACAATTGAAGATGTTGGTATTGGTGCAACTGATCATATGCCAGAGAACATGATTGAAGAATATGATACCAGAGCAACTAATCAAGATAATGAAGATGATGATACTAGAGCATCTGATCATGATGATGAAGATAACCTTGATATACCTATTCTTTAAAAGGCATACGAGCCCCTGTACCAAGGCTCCCAAACAACTCTTCTCTCTACTGTATTTTTGTTGGTGAAATTCAAGGTTATGAATGCTTTATCCAATATAGAAATCTCATGTATGCTAAGGTATGCCATTTTTTCATCTATGTTAGTGTACGATTAATATTATTTTTATGTGTATTCAATAAAAACTAGTATTTTAAGGAAAATAAAGAAAGCTAAACATTAAACAAAACTAATCAATTACAACATATATGATTAGACTCAAATTGGTGTAGGAGCACCTTAAGGTATTGAAAAGATCTTTGAATCATTTTGGCTTGTAGGTTGGTTTGGAAAACCACAAAAGTTAATAAGGACTAAATATGAAGTCCCAAGTGTTTTTTGAGTGTGTCTAGAGTTAGGAGTGATTAGGGTGTAGTGTTTGATGAGGTCAAATAGGATCTAGGTGTTTAAGTCCTAGGAAGTCAACTCAAATCGTCAAACTTGGGTTGAGATCCCAAAATTGAGTGACATTTGGGATTTTGATGTTTTTAGGTGTTTGAAGATCTTATATGATTATTTGATGTCAATTTGGGTCATTAGACATAGTGGTTTGATAAAATTCTAAAAGATGTAAAAGTTGCTCATGATAAATTTTCAATTTTGAAAAGTTGTCATGACAACATTTCCTAAAATCTAGGAAAGGGCTTTAATGATGCCCAACTCCTAACATGACGGTCCATACATGTGGGAATAAGGTATATAAGGTGGAGAAAACCCTAATCTGACAGTTGGTTGTCATTGAATATAGACTGAGCATTGTGAAAGAAAGTTTTTGACTGTATTCTGTAACAGAGCTTTGATCCAGTTGATTAATGGATTGAAAGTGATGAAATAATGCATTGAGACCTTTTTTTTTGGCATGTAGTTACTTTTTGGCATTGGTTTAGTTATTTAGCATTACTGGTTAAGCTTTGTAAATTCTTTCTTTTCTTCTGGTTCATTGTCTGGTTTTGAGCCAGTCATGTAAATATGCACCCCTCTTGAATTCCCGTGGTCAAATCTCTGTAGCCTCTTGGAATAAAGTAGAGGACTCCTTGTACAGTGTAAATATGTATTGTGGGGTTGTTTTGTGTAGGGTAAGAATTTTTAACAACAATCCCTGGTTGAGTGCCAGTGTATTCTGGTTAGGAGCTTGGATGAGACAGTAGCAAGAAAGCTTGCTAAATGGATTGGGTGAAACCAATAAATGGTGGTAGCATGTAGAGGAGAGAATCCTTGATAATTGGTTGCAAGGATATGATTAGGGGATTTTAATGGATCACCTATTTCAAGCCAAGAACACAGATTGGTGTACATGTTCCCAAAACCCTAAAAAGTAGGGGTTTCTTGAAAGTCCTATGTACGGACAGGGTGGGGGTCTAAAACTTTGAAAATCCTAGAGCCTAGGAACCTATAGAGAATCCATAATTAGTTTGGAGATTTGCTAAGGGATCTTGTGAAGAATTCCAAGAAAACCAGTTCTAGGAGGCCTAATTGACCAAAAAGGCTACAAGCCCTCAAAACATGAAAACTAAGGACTCAACTAGAAACCTATTAGAGAGTCCATACAATTGAGTTGGAAACTATTGAAGGGGACCTAGGAAAGGTCAGGAGACTCATCCTAGTATCCAAGAGAAGGATTGGGATATTTTGTGTTTCAATGGAGCTTTTGGTGCATAGTTGAATGGAGAAGGAAATAGTAGAAGTTTGAATTTGGTGGAGAGTTCATAGTGAGTAAGAGGATCATAGAGTTATCCTCTGGATATGGTAGAGAAGGATACCCTAAGAAGACCCAAGGAGAGGTATTGATTGGAGCAAGAGTTATCTTGAGAGTGAGCTCCCCATCAAATTGGTATCAGAGCCATTGAAAGGCTTGGGAATTTATCAGTGTATGTCAGAGAGAAGTGAATTCATAGGAGAGAGAACCATGGTCACGAATGCAAAATTGGAAAGAGACTTGTCAGAGAAGCAAGTCAAGAATAGGATTTTTGAAATAAGATAAGTAACTAAGAGGGGAGGGGTGAATCAGTTACTCCAAAACAAATCCCTTGTCCTTTAGATGTCTTAAACAATATAACACTGTTACTCGGTTAATTAAGATAGTCTTCTGTAACTCGGGTGTTAAAGAAATATTTATGATATCCAATGCAATTATACTTTAGTGATTGAGTGTAGAAACATAAAGCATGAAACAAATAAAATATACACAGGTGACACCAATATTTAATGTGGAAACCCAATATGGGAAAAACCACCAATGTAACTAGTTACTATTTTTCACTCTTCTGAAGTGAGCCCTATTAGGAGCCAACCTTGTTAAAGGTTACAAAACACATTGTTAGGTGTGACCTTGTTAGAGGATATAAATCACCCTGTCAGGAGTGGCCTTGTTAGAGGTCTTTATAACTTCAACATAGGAATGCTACCTTGTGAGAGGATTTATAAAAATACTATTAATTCTACTATGTTAAGAGATTTGAGATCACTGCTACAATTGTTAGAAATTAACACTGAATTGACAAGTATATGTAAGCAACTGTCTTTGTTGATTCAGATCTCTATTATGATTATAACTAGATCCTTGCTGATCAAATACTCTATTGCAGCTTTGAGTGTTTGGTACTCAATTAGAATCCCATCTGATTTTGCCTTCACTCTTTGTATCACAGAATTCCACACTTCTTCTTATACACACTCTCTTGCCCAAATTCAATCCAAACTTGACCTTTCATATATATGATAGGCCATGTCAAGTCGACTTGAATATACTTCTAAATAATTAATAAATCACAATTTAGTCAGTCTCATATAACCAATTAATTATAGAATTTAAACCACTATTAGTCGGCTGACACTGAATAATCAACTCGGTTAACGTTGAGTTTCTTTGATGCCCGACCATGACTGAAATGCCCAAGTGACTCGGTCAACATTGAAAAACTCTTTCTATTCACCAACTATGCTCGGTTTGAATGTAGACATTTGTGTAACATCACTACATAAGTGTAAATACATGTGTAACATAAATGACAATACACAATTGAATAATTGTCTTCAACATAGGCTTCTTTAAGAAGCTATGGAAGAAATGAAGTTGAAGTTGGTAGAATTTGCAGAGGCAGAAAATAAGATGAAAGATCAAATGAGTGAAGATAAAGATAAATGAAAGAAACAAGTTGAAGAGGAGGTAGAATCAGAGCCTAACCCTCTTCTACCTGAGGAACCATTCCTCAAGGCCCTCAAGGCATTAAGTGGTAAGGCCCTAGAAGGCATTCCATTATTCTTTGGCAATATGGATGCAGAGTTAGTTATGGAGTGGGTCGAGGTTATGGAGAACCATTTCGATGTTGATGGTATCATAGAGGCACATAAGGTGAAGATATCAAAATCAAGGCTAAGAGGTCAAGCATTAACTTGGTGGAAGTTTTTGCAAGAAGAAAGAGAAAAAGAAGGGAAGAAGCCAATAGAAAATTGGAAAGCTATTGTGGCTAAAGTGAAGGAAAACTACCTACCAGAAGAGTATGATATTCAACTACACAAGAAGAGACCGAATCTCAGACAAAAGGATCTAGATGTGGCATCCTATACTAAATATTTTCAGAAGCTTTGTCTTAGATATAGGGTACATGAGACAGAGAGCATCAAGGTTGTTAGGCACCTTAATGGATTAAGGTGGAATATACAAGAGGAGCTAAGCCTCTTTACTCTAACCTCCATTCATAGTTGTTTCCAAATGGCTCTAAAAGTGGAAGAGAAACTTAGAAAGAGACAAGACTCCAACTCTAGGGGTAGAGGGAAAGGTAGAGACTCTAGAGGAGGACATAGAGGTGGTTCTAGTGGAAGGGGAAATGAAAATAGAAGCCAAGGAGACTCTAGGGGTGCTCAAAAAAACCAAGAGACCAGTAATAGAGGAGGATATAATAGAGGTAGAGGATTTCACAATGGTGGAAGAGGAAGATCATGTGGGTTTGGAAGGAGCTCACACTTTGCTACAATGAAGTGTTACTATTGTGGCCAACTAGGTCACCCTACCTATAGATGTCCATATAAGCCAACATCTTCACAAGGTGAGAAGAAGATTTCTTATGTACAAGAAGAGAATATGACTAAACAATCAGAGATTAGTCTGGATTCGAAGAAGGGAGATAACCTCATGCTTAGGAGGATTCTAATCAAAGCACCTACAAAAGATGAACACAAGCAGAGAAGGGATCTTTTTAGATTCAAGTGTAAGATACTTGGTAAGGTATGTAGGGTCATAATTGACTTTGGATCTATTGACAATGTGATCTCAGAAGAAGCGGTACAGAAACTTAAGTTGGACAAGATTCCTCATGTGTGCCCTTACAAAGTGACTTGGTTGAATAAAGGATAAAATATCTTGGTGAATGGACAAGTGTGGGTTGAGTTCACTATTGGAAAGTATCAAGATAGAATACTTTGTTATGTTTTTCCAATGGATGCATGTCATATGTTGCTTGGCAGACCATGGCAGTATGAAAGAGAAGCAGTTCACCATGGGAAGGAGAATAAGTACTCATTCAAGAAGAATGGAGTAACTTATAAGATACAGTCATTAATAGAAGAAGAAACAGTGGAGAAGATAGACTCCAATACTCTTCTAATGAGTGGTAAAGATTTCTTAAAGGACATGAAGGATGAAGGTGAAAGTGGTTATGTTGTTCTAGTAAAACCAAAGGAGGAAGAGACACCTAAGCCATCACCTATGCCAGCAGAAGTAAATAAATTTATAGATAAGTTCCAAGAAATCATTTGTGAAGGGAATCTAGCTACATTACCACCAAAGAGAGAGATAAGTCATCAAATTGACTTTATGCTAGGGGCATCATTTCCAAACAAGGTTGCATACAAAATGACACCGGAACAAAACAAGGAGATAGCAAGGAAAGTTCAAGAGATATTGGACCAAGGGTTGATCAGGAAGAGAATAATCCCATGTGTTGTCCCAGTGGTGTTGGCTCCAAAAAAATAAGGTAAGTGGAGAATGTGCACTAATTCTAGGGCAATTAATAGGATAACTATTAGGTATAGATTTCCTATTCATAAAATAGAAGACTTAATGGATTGTCTGGGGGGTGCTAAGTACTTCTCAAAGATTGACTTGAAGAGAGGGTACTATCATATTAGAATTATAGAGGGTGATGAGTGGAATTCGGCCTTTAAAACTACAGAGGGGCTATAAGAATGGTTAGTAATGCACTTTGGGCTTACCAATGCACCTAGTACTTTTATGAGGGTCATGAATGAATTATTGAAGGATTACATAGGTGTATTTGTAGTTGTCTACCTAGATGACATTCTCATTCTTAGTGACACAAAGGAAGAGCATATGAAACACTTGGAACTTTTGTTGAAGAGGTTGTAGGAAGAGAATCTCACCATAAACCTTTAAAAGAGTGAGTTTATGAAGCAGTAATTAGTCTACCTAGGATTTGTAGTATCCCAAGGTGACTTGCAAATGGAAAAGAGTAAAGTAGAAGCCATATTGAGTTGGCCTAGTCCCAAGATAGGGACTGAAGTCAAAAGCTTCCATGGGTTATCCCAATTCTATAGGAAGTGTGTTAGGAGATTTAGTGAAATCTGTGCACCAGTCCTTGATACTATAAAAGGAGGACTTAAAAAAAAGTTTGTATGGACCAAGGAGGCCAATGAAGGATTTGAGAAATTAAAGAAGGAAGTAGCCACCCAACCAATATTGGTTTTACCAAGTTTTGATAAAATTTTCATTGTGGAGTGTGATGCTATCAACATAATAGTGGGTGCAGCCCTAAGTCAGGAAGGAAGACCAGTAGCCTTCTTTAGTGAGAGGCTTAATGATGCAAATTCTAGATACTCCCAATATGATCTTGAGCTTTATGCATTGGTGCAGGCTCTTAAGAAGTGGAGGCACTACTTGTTGCGCAAGGAATTTGTGGTTTATACTAATAACTAGGCCTTAAGCTACATAAATACACATGAGAAACTTAGTTTGAGGCATATCAAATGGATGGAGTTTCTCTAATCATACACCTTCACTATCAAGCACAAAAAGGGGGTGAATAAAAAGGTAGCAGATGTTCTTAGTAGGAGATTTCTCACCATACAATAGATTCAGTTGCAGAGTACAAGGGTTGAAGGATTCAAATACCTATATGAGGGAGATATTGATTTTTGAGAGATTCATAAGGTGTGTAATGATTTTGAGAATCACTTTCATAGTGAGTTTGTAGACTACACCTTGCAAAATGGTCTATTGTTTAAAGGCAAATAGTTATGTGTTCCAAGGGGTTATATGAGGGAGAACCTCATCCAAGAGAAGCACAATGGAAGTTTGAGTGGACACTTTGGGTTGAATAAGACCCTAGACTTAGTGGAAAGGTTCTATTGGTGGCCTAAAATGTAGAAAGATGTTAGAAGGTATGTGGAGAAGTGTGGAGTATGTCAGAAGGAAAAGGGGACATCATCAAATGTAGGTCTTTACCAACCATTACCCATCCCAAGTAGACCATGGGAGTGCATAAGTATGGATTTCATAGTGGGGTTACCTATGACTCCAACTAGTTTAGACAGTGTGTTTGTAGTTATTGACAAATTCAGTAAAATGAGTCATTTCATCCCATGTAAGATAACTCATGATGTCAGTCACATTGCCCACCTTTTCTTCAAGGAGATAGTTAGGATACATGGCTTACCAATGAGTATTGTTGCAGACAGAGATGTGAAGTTTATGGGGCACTTTTGGAAGACCCTATGGAAAATACTAGGAAATAATTTGTCTCTTGGATCTGCATATCATCCTCAAATGGATGGTCAGATAGAGGTAATAAACAAGGTTATGTTATGCCCTGCATACCCGTCCCTACATTTTATGGGAAAAATGTTGGGTCCCCTTTTTTTCTTTTGCCTTGTTTCTTTTTCCTTTTGTTTTCTGTGGCCTTTGCCTCCGTGGGGTCAGTGTTTTATTTTCCTCTTGGTTTCTCTTCCTCCAGGACCTAGTCCCGGAGTGTTTTTGTCTTCTTTGTTCTAACCAAATCCCAGACTCGAGGATTCTCTGTCACCGTTTCCTCTTTTGTTAGAGGGTGCAGTTGCATGGGATCCCCGAGCCCAGAGTCTGGAGGTCTATCTTTCTTGGGATTTGTGGAAGGAAAGAGGGATGTTTTTCCCTAAGGGTATAAATAGGGTTTCACCATTCATTGTTACATTTATCGTGAAAAAATTACCTAGAGAAATTCAAGGCTATTAAGGCGATTTAATAGCGACTAAGTGCAATTTTCTCCAGTGCTTAATAGTGGTTTGAAGTTGTGTGCTTATGGTCATTTGAAGCTAATCAGTTGTAGAGCACCTCCTGTGCTCATCCTTTTGCATTCCTCATTCCCAAGGTAGGCCCTTTTGGTTCTCCTCTTCTTTGCTTTCTGGTTTGTGTTTTGGTTTTCCTATTTTTTTCTTTCTATCTCTGGTTTTCCCGTTCTGTTCTTGGCATCGCCTCCCATTGGTGGGATAGCACTACCAAAGGGTTGTCCACCCTCTGTGCAGTTGTAAAACAATGTATTTTAGTTTACATGTTGTAAATTATTTTCGTTTGTTTGTAAATTCTCTGTAAATAGGTTTGTTCCTAGGTTTGTCTGCAAATTACTCTTTAGCCTATTGTGCATAAGTGTTCATGGATGGTGTTTTCATGAAACCCTATGAACCCTGTACATTATTGTATATCCATCACGCTCATTTGGTGGCAAGCTCACCGTGCCCTTTTGTGTTTATCCAAATTGTTGAGCTCGCCCTTTTGGTGTCTGCAAACTCAAAATTGGCACCTTGTCTGGTTGAGTTTGTAGATTTTCTCTCTTCTCCTTCAGCTCAGTCTTAATGGTGGGTTTAATTCTCCTACATGCAGGCATTCAAAACTAGCCCAAGTGGCATTCACTCCCTTGCATTTTCAGACAGTTGTCGCCATTATTACCATTACTCCCTTTATATAGATCAAATTCCCAGCAAGTCTTTTCATTCAATATATATATTTTGTGATTTGATGCAAACTAACTCCTTTCCAGGAACAGATGTGAGGCGGTGTTGAAATCTTTAGAATCTAGAATTCTATTATGTTTTATGTATACTAATGGTTGTTCGGTCTTGTAGGTTTCCAAGGTTTGCAAATCAATCATGTCTGAATCATCTACTCCACTAGGGAGCCCGGAACTCCCTACTACTTCAACAAGGGCAACCGTTAGGACAAAGGCCAAGAAGGCTTTAGAGAAGCTCCCACTAATAATGAAATATCTAAAGGGAGAAGCTATTCTAGGATCAAAGGTTGATTCCAAGCTACAATTGATCACCAACACAAGTGTCAAAGCGTGGGCCGAAATGTAGGCCTTGGTGAAAATAATGTTCATTCTGTGCAAGGATGGAGATCTGATGGCACCTAACGTAGTCATTTTGGAATCCTTAAGGCTTCCTACTTCCCCTACTCAATGCAAGCTCCAGAGATCATTCTCACACTGGTAGAACACTACAACACAATCATCCGGGCTATCATGCTTGTCGCTCCTCTTCCGTCAGGCTACCCAATGCCCATGGTGTCTCTGGACACCGCAACATTTTCTTCAGGGCTAGGGATCCCCCAATTCGTCAATGCTATAGTTATCACCCAATCCTTAGCATTAAAGAAATTTGAGAAGCTCCCGCACATCACCTGGAAATACCTCAACTCCAACTAGCTTAAGACCCTAAGAAAAGACTACAAGAAGATGAAGTTGGAGATCCCCCGAATAGAATTCAAAGAAAGTATACAAATGGGGATCATCACCTTGCACGGGGTCTTTGGAGAACCCCATGCCTAGGAATTCTCGGCATGGATGTATTACTTCTTGTTCGGCATCACCTCCAGCGGACAAACTTTTGATTGGGCCACTATCATCGCCAATCATGTGGACGCCCATCTCTTCAAGGTCATCCAGTCCTCCAAATTTTACATGACTTCATATGTCTTGTGGGCACTGGTGCAACAATGACCCATAACCAGGGGATTACTCACTATTAGCGTGCTCAGGACTGGCAAGGGCCAAAATGCTCCGTGGGACTATTTCCCACAAATAAAAATGGGAGGCTAGTTTCCCTAGTTTTTGCAAAATAAATGATGCCTTTATTTACTACAATATTATTACACCCACTCAGGATGTCGGATACCAACTTTCAAAAGAGGCAATGACTCTGGTCAGCACCTATGGCCACTACTACATCCAGTTTAAACAACACTCCTACATTCGGGTGACCGGATTCTCCAGGAAACCCTACCTATTGCCCAAACATTGTGGGGATAGGATCATTCTTTTGGAATAGTATTGGAAGATCCTAGAGCTTCATGCATTCTTTGAATTGAAGAAGGTCACCGATATTATATTCTCAATCACCTGCGGGAACTACACTTGTAGCCTTGCAGCAGCAAAAGAGGTTGACAGTGAACTAAAGTGTCTGGGACTGGAAGAGTTTTAC
The DNA here is from genome assembly GCA_018584345.1 of Thuja plicata. Taxonomy (NCBI): domain Eukaryota; kingdom Viridiplantae; phylum Streptophyta; class Pinopsida; order Cupressales; family Cupressaceae; genus Thuja; species Thuja plicata. The sequence continues at coordinate 1,426,061 of MU225359.1, forward strand.
TTGGACCGGAAAAATTTTGATTCGCTAGATAAGATAGCATCGGCACTATCTTGAGCATCAGACTCCCACAAGCCTCACATCAAATATTTTTGGGTAGACTACTATGACAATTTTGAAGTCCGAAATTGACATTTTGTCAGAATGACACATGGTATGATGAAGCGTCTCAAGCTTCAGAACTTTCCTAAGGACTTTTTAGATAATGGATCTACAGAGGATTTGTAGTATAAGGCTCAGGGAGTAGACAAAATGGATCTCCCTCCAGTGGATTGGGACACCCCAGAAGGCCTAGTAATTGAGGATATCACCCACGATGTGATTGAACATAGTCATGCATATTTTTAGAGGGTATGTCTGAAGAGTACTCAAAGATTTGGCCCATTTTTGCAGGGATCCACTTCTGGGGCCAGAACCTTTGCACAAGGTGAGGATAGAGGGAAAGAAAAAGGTGGGACCCAGCCCCAGATTCCATCCACAGTTCCCATTGTGAACAAGTGCACCTTCAAATGGAAGTGTCCCACAAAATGAAGGAATAAATAAGCATCCGGCTTGGCATCCTAGTTACTACGGTGGAACCTGCCCTCCCTTCTGGTTCCCCTTCTCTTGCAGAAATTATGGTCTAGGTAACAAGGATAGGAGGGGAAGATGAATGGGCAGCTATTTTGGATGTCAAGCCTCCATTAGTAACAAGGAGGAAGAAGAAAAAGACAAATGTCCTCAGCCAAGGGCAGATACAGACCTTAGGATGCCCAACATCCCTCAGGTGGAGATCATCATAGACTCCCCTAAACTAGAAAATCAGCCAGAGAATCCCCAGAGACCTCCCCTCCGCATGATGATTTTGACGACCTCTTTGGGACAGATGAGCTTGTCAATTTACAAGAGGATATAGGGAAGGCGGTAGAAGATATTTCCTCCCAAGAAGAAGAGATAACCCCCACTGAAGGGGGGATCCCAGAAAAAAAAATTGTCATAAAGTAGGAAGTCTAGGCAGAAAGAGAGAAAGAGCCAGAACATGTGGACATCCTAGATGTTCAAGAAATCCTAGTCCTGGAGACCAAAAAAGGAGAAAGGAGGCAAGCGTAAGATGAGCAACTGGTTCTGGCTAAGGGCTAACCTACGAGAGAAAATTTAACCTCAGTCGCCATGCTCCAGACACCTCTACCCACCTAGGGCAATGTGACATTCATCAAGGTGATCCTGGTAATACTACAGTTAGATCCAGTTTGGACACCTTCACCACCTCCAGAGGATAAGCCAACGAGGGAGGATGTCCCGGCAAATGATGACGAAGAAGAAGAGCAGCAGTAGCAGTAGAAGGAGGGGGAGAACCCTAAAGATATGAATGTTGATTTTACCAATGCTTCCAAGGATAGGGACATCGAGGCAGAATATATTGATGCCACGAAGGTGGATAGCGCAAGTGATCTCAGGAACCAAGAAAAAGAGTTTGATGATACTATAAACGTCGGGGGCAAAAATAGAGCCCCGGAGAAGATCCAAATGACCAGGACCTAGTAGTAAGGTTGCCCCCGCCACCACAATGGTTGGTGGAAGTGAAGAAGAGAAAGGCCCCGGCGGTGGAAAAATCCCATCTCTCCCTGGCTAAGATGATGGCACAGAGTCAAAGCCTTCCCAAGGAAAAGAAGGCCCGGACACTCCACTCTATTTGGACTGGTCCAAGTGGAGATACAGTTGCGGTCATTGCGACACCTCCCCTAGACAAAGAGGAAGCAACGGTAAGTAATGTTGAACATATAGTCACTGAGATACCTCTAGGGAAGAGGGACAGGTAGGGTGAACTATACCTAATGAAAGAGGCCAGGCGGGAAATTGAGGCCCGCTACGACAAGCAAGCCCAGAGGCTCAAAGAATAAAAAGAGAAGAATTTAAATCTTGTCGGGTTATTGACAGAGCTAACATAGCCATTGGCTGAAATTCATTCAGAAGCTTCTACGTCTGGAGCACCACTTCCATATGGTGACGTTGATGCACTGAGGAACATAAAGAAGAAAGTGCAGGTGGTCAACGACTAGGCATATGAACAGGTAGGGAATGTCTAGCATTTCCTGGCAGCAACTCTCAGAGACCTACATACGGCTGGAAACATTCTACACCATGCCAAAAATACCATTTCCATATGGGAGGGAGAGACTGAGAAATACAAGGCATGGAGGAGCGAGCTAGGAGAGCTCGTGAACCTCAGAGAGGAACTCGTCATAGAGATGGGAATTTTGGGGGAGGATTCCTTTGATTTTATTCAGGTGTAGAAATCTAGGCTTAATCTCAAATTGGAGATTAGCAAGCAACTGGTAGGGGCCCTGAAGGACAAAGTCCCCGGAGTAGAATATTCTTTAAATTTATACAAGGCATTTGTTACAAGGGTTTCGGGAGTCGATCCCTTTAGTATAAATACATGCACTCTGGTGGATCATGTAGTCGGGAAGTTTGACAAATTAATAGAGTCACGATACTAGTCCCTGGGGGATTTTGATAGAGCAAAAATGTCACATTTATCCTGTATGATGCTCCAGGCCCATGATGCAGCAAAGATGGCCACAGAATTTAAAGGAAATACCCTATATTTGGGTGAGCAAGTGGAGGCAGACAAGTACCATTAGGCATGCATCAAGGGCATCAATGAAGAAGGAATTCCCCAGCTCTTGGAGGCTTTCAAAACATACAAGGCACAATAAAGTTCTCCAGACTTTGGAGATTTTCACCAGCAGGGTACAATTTTGTAAATTCTTTATTCTTTGAGCATAAGCTCCCAGACTTCGAAATTCAAGATAAAAGTTTTGTATTCTTTCACAGTGACCTGTGTCTAGGTTCCCTAGAGCTGACCGGTCATTGTCAAGTAGTTAATAAGGGGTCAGCAGGTAGGTGATCCCAGAAAGCCATGTCAAATGGAGGGATGGCTCTAACAGAAGATTTTCCCAAGGCTTCGCTCTAGCATTAACTACCTAGTGCGTCAAAGACAGTGAGCTGCATTTTTCATTGATGAGGCATGTTTCCTTGAACTCTAAGAAGATTGGATTTCTTCTATGTTTACTCTAGCGCTCTTCTCTATGTCGATTCTTCCAACTTCCTTTCTTGTCTTCTTCCTCTATCTTGTCAAACCTCTGCTCTTTTTGAGGTGATTGTAAGTGGTGCAAGTAGTACCAGCCACCGGGTAATGTATTTTATATGTTGAGTGTATAGTTAGATTAGGTTATTTTTAGGGCAAACTATGTGTATAAATAACAAGTTCGACCTCATAACAAGGGTTGGCAAAATTGATGATTTTGTAGTCCAATACTATTAGAATTTCATTTTTAGTAGTTGCAAGAGCTCAATGCTCAGTAGTTCTTAGTTGTTAGATGCTCTTTTGGAGCCATGGATGTACACACCAGTGATGTTGGAACACCCTGTTAATGAAGAAGGAAGAATAGTTTATGGCAATGATGTTGTTGATGTTCTGATCTCCAAGTAAGCGATATCTTTTTGTATTGTATATTTCTAATGTCCTTTGTTCTGATGTTTGGTTTAGATAAATGATCTCATTTCCCTTTTCTATTGAATATGTATGAATCGTTGGTTCTGTATGTATTTAGTGTTTAGTTTAGTTCTTACATTGGAGCATAGTTGATCTCTGAAATATTTTGCACAACTATAAGTAGAATTAATAAACTCTAACTCTGGCCTATATTTTGGTGTTTATTTGGTAAACTTATCATGCTTGTAGGAAACCTCAACCCATCACTAAAATCCCTAAAGAATATGAGCAAAACCAGCTATCCCCTTGAACAACAGTCACTCACCCAACTTAGCTTCCCCGCAAAGTCGAGACCCGCATGACACTCAGGTGCTTGAAGGCCCCAAGGATTTTATCCTTTGGAGAACCTTTATAGGTGAAGTTGGCTGGTACCCCAGTACCCGGTGACAACTTATCACTGTTGATCAGACTGGTCACAAATTCCCATCAACAGGTTCTTGGCAACTTTCTAAGATGTTTGACTAAAGAGTATAGGCAAGGATGAGAAAAATTTGTCCCATAGGCAGAATTTTCCTACAATGATAGTGTTAGAATAGTCCCAAAGGATAACTGAGAGGGGGGGTGAATCAGTTATCAATAACTTCAGTTCTTTTTACTTCTTTAACTTTAGTATACAACAAAGTAAATGCATAATCAGATAACACAGTACTCAACACACAATTTGATTACGGGGAAACCAAATGGTAAAACCCCGGAGGGAATTAGCACCCACAATAAACTATACTTGTTTGTAGTAATCCCTATTAGAAGATATTTCAACCCTGTTAGGAGTTGTACAATACAATGCAATAAGTATAGTGACCTGGTTAAGGGTCAGACCCTG
>MU225359.1:1436217-1478808 GCA_018584345.1 Thuja plicata
ATTCACACTTGGCGTATCACAATTGAACTACTATAAGTATCTTCTCCAAATTAGAAGGTCATGTCAGCTCTTAGAAACACTTCATCAATATCTTAGTCAGCTTAACTAAGCACGCAAACAATATTAAGTCTACACAATTCAATGTTGAACAGACGCGACGCTTCACTAAGTCGGCCTCACCAAATTAACCATAACTTTGCAATCATCTTATAACATGTTTGGCACCTTTGGATTTATATCATCAACTCATAAATAAAAATGAATATACACATGCATATCCTAAAGATAGGTGCAACTCATGAAACACGTTATATACATCGGCCCTAAACCATTATACATCCAGAACTGTAACTGCTAACAACAGAATTGCATAACTTTACTAAAACATCATATATGAGTCTGCGTGTATGAACATGACATAATAAACATGTCAACAACATGTATCTATCCATGCAAGTCTTCATGTCATCATTCACATAAGTTCATACAGAATTACTACTGTGTATTGTATGTTGTCATCAATGACAAACATACAATCAATCAACTACTCTGAATCAAATCTCCAACAGATAGCACAAATAGGACTATTGATAAGAGTCCATTTGAGATTGTATATGGGATACACCCAAGGGGTGTAATGGATCTCAAAGACTTAAAAGGATATGAGGGAATCAGTGGACATGAAAATGAATTTGCACAGTCAATGAGAGAAGTCCATGAACAAGTAAAGAAGACTCTAATGAAGGCCAATCAGAAGTTGAAGGCTAAGAAAGATGAAGGATGGAGAGAACTACAACTTCAGGTAGGAGACTTGGTGATGCTATTTTTTAACAAGGCTAGATTACAAAAGGGAGTACCAAGCAAGTTACAAATGAAGAGGATTGGACCATGTAGGGTAATATCCAAGTATGGTGCCAATGCCTATAAGATAGATCTACCAAAAGATGTGTCCATTTATCCCATTTTCAATGTGAAGGATTTGATTCCATACAAAGGACCAAAGATAGATGAAGGAGAGTATAGTATAGAGGTAACTAGGGATGTGGAGGAACTCGTAGTACCTGTTCAAGCTAAGCCACAAGTGGAAAGAATTGTGGATTCCAGGATGAAGAAGAAAACAAGGAAGAAAGTCTACATGGAACACTTGGTGAGGTGGGAACATCAGCTTGAGTCAGAGGCTACATGGATAGTAGAGGAAGACTTCAAGAAGCATGGGCTAAGAAATTATTTCATCACACATAAAGTACGTTGAGTTTCTAGTTGCAGAGGGGGATGGTGCAGGAGCACCTTAAGGTCTTGAAAAGATCTTTGAATCATTTTGGCTTGTAGGTTGGTTTGGCCAACAAAAAAAGTTAATAAGGACTAAATATGAAGTCCCAAGTGTTTTTTGAGTGTGTCTAGAGTCAGGAGTGATTATTTTGTAGTGTTTGATGAGGTCAAATAGGATCAAGGTGTTTAAGTCCTAGGAAGTCAACCCAAATGGTCAAACTTGGGTTGAGATCCCAAAATCGAGTGAAATTTGGGATTTTGATGTTTTTAAGTGTTTGAAGGTCTTTTATGATGATTTGAAGTCAATTTGGGTCATTAGACATAGTGGTTTGATAAAATGCTAAAAGATGTAAAAGTTGCTCATGACAACTTTTCAATTTTGAAAAGTTGTCGTGACAACATTTCCTAAAATCTAGGAAAGGGCTTTAATGATGCCCAAATCGCAACATGAGGGTCTAGACATGTGTTAATAAGGTATATAATGTGAATAAACCCCTAATATGATATTTGGTTGTCATTGTATATAGACTGAGCATTGTGAAGGAAAGTTTTTTACTATATTCTATAATAGAGCTTTGATCAAGTTGATTAATGGATTGAAAGTGATGAAATAATAAATTGAGAAATTTTTTTTTGGAATTTAGTTAATTTTTGTAGAATTTTTTTAGTTATTTAGTGTTACTGGTTAAGATTTTGTAAATTCTTTCTTTTCTTCTGGTTCACTGTCTAGTTTTGAGCTAGTCATGTAAATATGCACCCCTCTTGAATTCCCGTGGTCAAATCTATATGGCCTCTTAGAATCAATTAGGGTACTCCTTGTATATTTTAATATGGATTGTATGGTTTTTTTTTTTAGGGGAATAATTTTTAACAACAAGCCTTAGGAGAGTGCCAGTGCATTTTGGTTAGGAGCTTGGATGAGACAGTAGCAAGAAAGCTAGCTAAATGGATTGGGTGAAACCAATCAATGGTGGGATCATGTAGAGGAGAGAGTCCTTGATAATTTGTTGCAAGGAGATGATCAAGGGAGTTGAATATATCACCTAGTTCAATCCAAGAACACAGACTGGTGTACATGTTCCCAAAACCCTAAAAAGTAGGGGTTTCTTGAAAGTCCTATGTACGGATAGGGTGGGGGTCTAAAACTTTGAAAATCCTAGAGCCTAGGATAGACCTACAAAGAATAAATAATTATTTTGGAGGGTTGCTAAGGTATCTTGTGAAGAATTCCAAGAAAACCAATTCTAGGAGGCCTAATTGACCAAAAATGCTACAAGGCCTCAAAACATGAAAACTAAGGACTCGACTAGAAACCTATTAGAGAGTCCATCCAATTGAGTTGGAAACTATTGAAGGGGACCTAAGAAAGGTCAGGAGACTCATCCTAGTATCCAAGAGAAGGATTGGGATATTTGGTGGTTCAATGAAGCTTTTGGTGCATAGTTGAATGGAGAAGGCAATAGTGGAAGTTTGAAGTTGGTGGAGAGTTCACGGTGAGTAGGAGGATCATAGAGTTATACTCTAGATAGGGTAGAGTATGATACCCTAAGAAGGCCCAAGGAGAGGTCTTTATTGGAGCAAGAGTGATATTGAGAGTGAGCTCCCCATCACAAATGAAGGCAAATACCAAAACCTTAAGAGAATGCAAACCTTGTATACAGTCAAGTAATAACCTTCTTTTTTGAATAGATCATGTCCAAGATGTTTTGGATGTGTGCTCATGTATGCTCAAGCTTCAAAGGATTTGAGTTTGGAAGGATTTTGGAATTATGAGGTTATGGTGATAGATTTTTCTCTTTAAAAGGGCATGGTAACAATGCATAAAAGGTGGATGATGTGTGAAGGGAAGAGGGTTCAATTTATAGGCAAAATGGAGTGAGAAATGGAGGGTCAAGATGAAAACTTGAGGAAGGGTGGAGATGCATTTGAGAGAGAGCACATGGATTGTGCTTTCTTAAATGTCTCTCATTGTGAAAAGTCTCACAAGCATAAAGGTTTGGAAGAATGGGGAAATGTGACCATTTTAGGAGATGTGAGAGGGGACAAAGATGTAAGATATGGATGGAGTGTGTAAGAGGGATGTAAGATAATTTAAGGAAGAATTAAATGCATATGGTTGGGGATTTGAGGGATGTGACATGAAAGTTGACTTGGGTGAGGGTTAGGATTTCTTAATCCTTGGATTATGATTGTGAAAATGTTTAGGGAGTGATTAGGTTTAGATTAGAGGACATGTGGGAGGATTAGGAGGATGTGATGGGAGGAAAGAGAATGAGTGGAGGGGTTAATTAGTTAATCAAGGTTGATTAACTAATTGAGAAAGATTAGTATGTATGAAGGGGTTGGGTTGAGTTAGAACCATGAGTTAGGTGGTAGGGCAAGGTTAGTCTAGGGGTTAAAGTTAGGAGCCATGTACTCAAATTGATTAAATAGGATTTATTTAATCACAAGTGGGATAAAGAGGGATAAAGTGAATTAATTTAAATAGATGAGTAATATTTATTTAAATTAATAGAGGAAGGGCAATTTAATTAATTATGAGACTATGGGTTGTCACTTAGATAATTAGTTGGACTATAGTTAATTAATTGAATTAATTGAGCTATGAGGTTAACGTGAATTAATTAAATAATATATAATTATTTAACTAATAATTCCTTAGAGAAAGATAAATTTAATTACATGTATTAATCAAATTTAGGTGTCTACAATATTAACAAATTTTATTTTTTTGCCATAGGTTGATAGGTGAGTGTTTGTTACCACCATCAAACATTTTACCTTGCTCATGCCGAGAATTATCTACCATTATGAAAGATATTGGAATGGAGTATCAAACAATATATGCATGTCCCAATGATCATATAATATATCATAAACAACATGAATTTACAACAGAATGCCATGATTATCACATTAGTATATATCGATCAGATCAAACAACAAAAAGGGTGCCTCACAAGGTTCTTCGGTATATTCTCATTATTCCACGTCTGCAATGATTATTCAGGTGCACTAGCTTGGAACAATTTATGGATTACCATACACACAATCGAAGTCAAGATGACATTATGATAATGCCTATGGATGGTTCTGCATTTAAGGACATAGAAGATACTTGGCTACTCTTTAAAGAAGAACCTCATAATCTCAATCTTTCATTGGCAGCGGATGGTGTCAATCCATTTGGAGACATGAGATCAGTTTACTCGGTTTGGCTTGTTTTTGTTATTAAAAATAACATTCCTCCTTGGATGTTTGTAAAGAGGGGGCACATAATGTTGGCAATGATTGCACCAGGTATTTTTTCATTTAATATTCATCTAAATTAATTTATAAACACTGCATCAGCACCTGCCCATTTAGTTTTGAAAGTTGGAGTTGTTCATTTTGTCATCATTTTGGAGATTATGCACAGAGCCTTGAAGACTTGTAATCAAAACAGCTAGGAAAGCACTCACTTTGTATTTTGAATTGATTGCTTCTTCAAAAGGTAGATTGTAAATGTCTCTTGTTTGTTTTGTTTCAATCTCTAGGGATTGCAAAAAACTCTAAAATCAGCCTTCAATTAAGATGAATGAATTGAAGTCTATTTCAACAATGCCCCAAAGACAACTGACAAAAGGAAGAAAAACTATGAATAGAGTCAATTATATAAAATTCTAGGGTTTTATGCTTCACTTTTTTAGAAAATTTATTCAAGAAAAGAACCCTGACGTTTTAAAAAATTTGGATTTTTTTTGCAATAGATTTTAAAGGCAATAGTAGCAATTTTCATAGGAAGAAAATTTGTTGAGTTCGGATGCTTTTTGTAGTGATTTTTATAAATCAAGCCTAATAAGAAGGTAAAAATGAATAAGTCAAGAGTAAAAACAACTTTGTATTCTCCCCTCTCTAAATACACCTGGCTTCAATCTACTTCTACTTGCTAGGTTGTTCCTTGCTTCATATGCAATCTTCTTCAGGTATAAATCTTCACTATATATCTACAACATAATTTGCAAATGTTGTCAAATATTTTTTCATCTGATGTCTACAAAAGAAAACAAATGATTTTCTTATTTTTAAATTGTATCTTGAGAAAAACTTTGTTGCACACTTCCTATACATAGTGACTAGTAAAACTCATCCAATTTTCTCTATTTAGGTAATTTATCAATGGTTTCTTCTTTCACTCATTATTTCACAACAATTTTTTTTATATATAGAAGATATTCAAGCTTATAGTTCATCAATTGTCATACCTTGTTTTAGTTCATTTAATGCACTCTTACCTCTAAATGCACTTGGCTTCAATCCACTTCTACTTTCCAAATAGTTTGCAGCTTGATATATCTTCACTATATTTTTACAGCATGATTTGCAGATGCTCTCAAATTTTGGAGGTTGAATAGAATTTATCATGGTTTTCAATTGGATATATGAACTCCTTATGGCTATTGTTCGAAATCTAATAATTTTTTTCCTTAAAATAAAATTTGTACTCTGAATATATCTTATCAAGGCAGTAGAAGAAAAGAGGGTGATTGATTGAATAAGGGTTCTTTTTCAAATCTAGTTTGTTGTCATTGCATTACTCTATTTTCAAATCTAGTTTTTTGTTAAAACATTATTGGTATTTTTTTGGCATTGGTCTGTTCTGATTTTGTTTTTTGACACTTTCATAAATATTTGAAGTTGTTCTAGATTGTATTCTTAGAAAGTAGCCACTACACAAGAATATTAACCTTTTGAGGTTTTGGGTGGCTCCTCAGATGTGTCATCCACAACCATTAATTTATTCTTCCCAAGTGTGTTCCACCTAATGGTATATGGTTGTCGTGTATGAAGAGAATGTGTGTTGACATGGGAAGACATATCATTTTCTAACATATACCACTGTTTATATATTAAATCTCCCTGTGTGTCAACATCTAAATATTCACCATGATGCTTGGCTTCATCTTTGACGTTTTCATCATTCTAGTCATGTAGATGCACGCAACAGATGTGACTAATAATCTTCATTGGTGTGGTATTAATTGTTTTTTTCTTTCTCAATTACCTATTGATGCTTTGCAAAGTTTGACATTGTGCAATATACATTGTTTATATTGATTATTGTCAAAGATCTTTGGATATGAATTGTTGGTTATAACAGAGTTGCATATCTCCCAGATGGTTGTCATATATACCGTTTGACTCAGATTTGCTGTTCGAGAGTTAATTGATTTCCTTAGAAACATCAACAACACTCTTTCAAAATCTACAAGCTAATTTATTCTATCTGCATTCTGTATAGGCATATTTATAATTTCAATCTCCATGGTAGTCCTCTATGAAGTTAGATTCACATTATTCTTTAATGTAAGCATTCTTTTTATAGGAATATGTTTCATTTGTTGTAGATTACTAGTCTTTGATATCAATACCATCTAAATTATTCAAGGTCACCATGGATGTATTTGACTTGACTATTATAGAAGCAAAACTCTTCTTTATTAATGATGAACTAATTTTATCCTTTGCCATTAATGGTTATACTTCCATCATGAATCTCCAATAATACTTCTCAAATGGAGACCCTAAACTTTTACAAAAATTAGGGCTCCATCAAACCCTAAGGCAGTGTTCATCTGCGATATACTCTGGATCCTCAGCTTTCCCATACATCTCCACCATGTAGCGCACAATGAAAACCCATGTTGAACACCTATGGGGAATTTAGATTTATTAAACAGTTTACCGCTCTAAACCAGATACTAATTCAACAATCACATCGGATTTGAAGACATAAATTATCAAACTAATCCAAAGGTAGTTAAAATATGACAACAGTGCACCATGGAAGCAGGACGATGTTACTAAACAGCTATGTGGCCTCATTCCTCTGCAACTTGGCAGTGTTGTGCAAGAAGCATCAACACAATGGAAGGTCTCTACTTAGACAACTCATGTGCCATGTATACATGTCGAATTCATTGAGGTGGGTAGGTTAAGTCTAGAACTGCCTTGAATTTATACTTGAAAACACTAACTGTGTGTTCTTTATTCTATTTTGGGTAGGTGACTCTTATTGTGGATGGGAACAAAGAGACTAAAATCACATTGAAAATTACGGATGTGAGCGACATGATAAAAAATTGGTATTTGGGTGGCTCCCCAGTTGTGTCATCCACAACCATTATATCTTTCATAGAAGGCATTGCCCCCTCCTTAAATAAAAAGAATGGAATATGGCATTGCCCCCCATTTTCTTGTGGATATTAAAATATAGAATATATCAATTTTAATGATATTGTAAGTATTATCTAATTGCTTTTTAGAACTAATTTTAAATTTGGTTATAATGAGTTTTAACTAAAAGATCAACTATTATGTCATGCATAACATATTGAATTAAAACAACATTCTTTTGATGAATTGTTAACATGTTGCTTATTTGTCTCTTTTGATTGAAATAAAATATGATGTTTTGGTTTTATTGTAGTGTGCAAGTAAGCTGATAGAAAGAAAGGCCTCACAAATGGATGGACAACTTTTCCTTATAAAACATTTGTTGATACTACGAGAACATGTAGCATACCAACCTTGTGTTGCTATGACATTGAATGCCCCAATTTATATATCAATTTTCTATTTACATAATCTAGATATTTCAACATGAAACATATTATATTGGTTTTCCTTTTTACAAAGACACTCTTTGAATCAATTGAACTTGATGATAAATTCAGATTGCACCTTTTGATATTGAATTTGTGGTAACGCACAAGGAGCTTGAATTCTCTCATTTGCTAGTAAGTGCATATTTTCAAAGTTTTAGCTAAAACTTTATATTTCATTGTAGTTTAAATCTGCAATTTGTATTCCTTATTAAGGATAATGCCTATTACATAAACCTTTGATGGTTTTATTATTGTTAGGGTTGCTTATGTTTAAAGTTTTTATTCTTCTCACATTTTTCTTCTCTCTGAGCCTTCTGATAATTCTTCTTCTGAAATTTCACTCCTATGTCTGTGCATGTTTATGAAATTTAGTAATTTAGTGTATCCAAAGGTCTCGATTTTATATTTCACATCTTTTGAAATAAACATTAGTCAACTGTCTAGTCGGGTTATGATTATCATTTCTCATCCTAACTTACTGTACTCATGGATATTATTTAATTGAAGGACTAGGAATGGTACCATGCCCACCAGAGGCCACATTGGTGATTCATTCTTTTTTTGTCTACGCAAAGAAATGGAAAAATATGATTCCCATTAATGACAATGCTATGCCTATGGTTTCATATTTTTCTCTAACAAAAGAAAATACAAAAGCCAACTAGTGGCTGATAGGAAGATTTTTCTCATCTATAACTGTAAAATGTTTAAGCAGTATTTGAACCTCTTACTTGGAAATAACATTTTTTTAATAATCGAGACTTACAAATAAAATAATAGTATGCAACATGTAACAAGATTGGGCACATTCATTTGGTAAATTTTAACTTGATAAGAGAATTCGCCTCCATTTTCCCATAAAAGTAAGTCATAAAACTCTCTAACTTCTAGTTATACTTACAATTACCTACAACAATATTCCATATAGTTTCTATGCTTTAAATTTATTTATCCATGAAATCAAATGCATCTATTCTAGATAGTATTACAATAAAGAGCTTTAAAGTGAGATCTATGATTTTTTTTTAATTATTAACCAAAAATATCCTCTCTTCTGAAACTCACTTAATCTATATTACAAACTACCACCACCTCAAATCATCTACCATTATAAAATTTGAGAGATAGATCGTGTTAAACTACCTAGTGTATTCCTTCAAGGGTTGCATTCTTACAGTAACTCAAGAGCATGGATCTATGACATTACATGTTGCAGATGAACCAATACTCCACCTCTTAGAAAGTGACCTTATTGTAGAAACTGTTAAATTCAAACAAAACAACACGAAATAGTCACTTTACAACATACTACTAAAAAAAAGCTTTTTCTGCATAAACTGAACTTTCCTTCAATAGATTCATGACTTCTATTACTTGAGTTGCCTGTAAAAAATTTCCCAATGCTATTAAAAACACAGAGAAACCAAAGAGATGAAGATGAGACATTAATCCTTAACCTGGTGGTGGAAAAACTAATCTCAAATTTTAGTAGTTCCCAAGATATCATAGCTTGTATGAACTCCACGGTACTTGAATTATATGGACTGAATTCATGAAGGGAATCATGGATTATCACATAGTTTGATGTTTCATAAAATTTGATGTAAAAGTAACTCCAATTCTATCTGCTTTTAAAATTGACTTCTAAAGAAGAAAATTAGGAATGCACAGAGAGTAAAAATTAGAATCTTTCTCTTGTTTTTTAAGCTTGATCCACTACATTGACCGCGGGCAACAATATATGGAAATACATACATGCCTCTTTATTAAATTCAGCTGCCTTGACAAATCTCTTGATAAAAACATAAGGGGTTGGTACAGTCATATTCAATTCCAATGCATTGAGCATTGATTTTTCCTGTAACCAGAAAAAATCTTATTGATTAGAGGAATGTGATTTCCCACAAAAATATATGAAAGGCTTGGTTGTGGCACACCTATGGATTAGAATTCATAAGAGATGGGAAGTTTCTTACCATTTGTTAAACTTCTTCTATAGTGTAGGTTTTTTTCTGAAATTTGGACAAAATAATCAAACTATAGGAACAAAGACCTCCTCATACTTGCAGGTAAAAATGGCTTTCAGTATATCAGTGCTAAAACACCCACCGACCCAGCAAACCTTGTAAGCTGCAATCCTTGATTTTGGCACCATTCCTCTGGTTGTGGCATTAGCATATTATAGAATACTAGCTCCAATCACCTCAGAACCCACAACGGTATATGTTTTTTCATGATGGAAGAGCCTTGCCAAACCAAAATCTACTATTTTGGACTCGAATTTGGCATCTAACATAATATTGGCATGTTTAATGTCTCTGTGCACAATGCGTACATGAGAATGCTCATAGAGCTAAGCCACGCCTCTTTCTGTACACAATATGATGTCAAATTGTGCTTCCAAACTTAGGCAAGTTCTTCCTTTTCCTGTCATATCAAGTGAATTCGTTGTTGTTAGCTCAAGATCCTTCTAGATTGTAATTTCGATGATAAAACAGTAAACAATATTTTGACATATAGTTCTATTGAATTTCATAAAAACATCATTACTTCTTTATTTCAAATGCATGCGAACGACCAACATGGAGACCACAATCACTGAAATTAAGGTAACTCTGAAGGTTGAGCGATAGCACTGGCAAATATTATAATTGCAGACACAAATAATATACAGGTGCCATAATGCATTGGAGATGCATAGCATGAATGATATCTAGATGTCAGTTTTGGACACATGGAGAATGGATGCCCATACTCACACCATACCTTTCTAGCTTTTTTCGCCCCTCCTACCTTATCAAATTTAATATGTCATGCTCCATTATCAAATTTATCTAGCTTCAGTTTTTTTCTTATGGTAGTATTTGTTCAACGCTTGTTTTCCATAATTATATAGTATATTATATAGTATCTAAGTATTGAAATTGAAAATATATTTGCTTAATATTTTTTTTTATAGACTAAATTATAGTCTCTCTATCTATTTTTTTTTCTCTACCTCTCTCTTGTACCGTGTCTAGAATTTCCTATCATATCTATGTTTATGCCTATTTGTACCTACATCTTTAATTTTCTTTTCTTCTACCCAATCTAAACTCTAAATGCAATGTACTATTGGGAGGAACTTTGATGCTTTGCGTCTCTTGTTTATTTTCATATTTTTTTAATAAAATTTTTAATTTTAATGTATCTTATAATTTATTCAAATGGTAGACTTTATTTCATTAAGGTTTTTTTTTAATTTAAAAATAATGTGCTTTATCTAGTATTTCTTTTAGAACATACATATTATTAATTGTTGGATATCACTTTAGTAGAATGGATGTTCGAGGTATGTCTTTAATGGAGAGGATAATATAACATAAGAAGTTGTACATAGATAAACTATTGCTTTAATTGCAAGAAAAGGAAAGATTCATTCTCTTTAGGCCATACACTTACGTACAGTTTGCATACTTTTTTGTACCATTATGTAGACTAGAATGTAACCATGTAGGTCTAAAGTTGTATATATTAGATATAGAATTATTAACTTGTAAAGGAGGAGAAATGAGAAGAATAATAAAGATTGTAAAGGGTACAAATAAATAATCAATATTTCTTTGAATTGTGCTATGTGGTATGCAAGTAGGTGTCAATTGAGACTCCCTTAAAGACTGTTGTCCACTATTGTCCTCATCCAAAGAATTGCCCCTATTGTTGCATAATTAGAAATTGATTGAAAATCCTAATTTACTTTATATGTAATATTTGTAGGGCTTTTTGGGCTAGTAGTGGTGTAATGTCTTGGCTCCTTTGGTAAATGCTATTTTAAATGGCATCTCATAATTGCATACCAAATTATTTTATTTTTAAAAAAAAACTATTGTGGTTGAAATTTCAACTCTCACTGGACACTTTCAACATTGTACTCGTCAAAAATGAGTTTACCTGACTCCAACATTGATGCAACTTTTGATGAGGACCTCATCGATGACATAGCATCCTCGTCAAAAATAAAACCTTTTGACGCCACATTTTCAAGCATTTGACCTCTTTTTCGACAACAAAATGGGTTGAAATTTCGACTCCAAGTGGATGCATTCGACATTGTTCTCATCGAAAATGAGTTTTAATGACTCCAATATTTGATGAATAGTTTGACCAAAACCTCATAGATGACATAGAATCCTTGTCAAACTATGAGGTCAACCACCATCGAAAATTAGATCTTTCGACGCCACATTTTACAAGCATTTGACCTCTTTTTTTATGCCAAGAAGGGTCAAAATTTAGACGCTCAATTTGGTCGTTGATCAATCGACCAAAATATAGAGACAAGGCCTTTCATCAAAACATTGACCAATGCACATAGAAAAATGAATACAATTTTAGTGGTAGAGATGGAACAAGAATAAACAAGGGAATACTAATCAAAATAACAATGGTTAGAGCCATAAATCCAAGAAGTTGATTGTGGTTCCTCAGCCAATGGCACCATTATAGTGAATCTTTCCTAGTCTTAATAGAGAATTGGTGGCCACACAAAACAACTTTGCAAAAGACATGAATGCATGGTACTTTCTGTGAAATGATTCCAATATGCATTGGGATTGTCCAAGAGGAAATCTACTACAATAGATAGTAGAAAAAAGGATCCAGGGGATGATTCATGATGTTGGTAACTATTATTATTCTTCCCTTGGGATGGATAATTCCATGATAACAACTCAAATGTAGGGGATGTCCATGGAATGAGAATCATAAATATCTCTTGATCATGCCCTCTTCTCTTGGATGTCATACGACGATAAAATGGTGTTCAAAAATCAAGCATCTACTTCAAGGATACTACAAGTCTAGTCAGACTACAATATGCATTCAAAATGGAGAATCACAAAATAAATTCCACCTCCATTCTTACCAATTAAAATTGTTCCATTTCCATAACCAAGGTTTGAGGTGAACAAACCAGTTGCCCAAGAGGTCTATCCATCTCCAGTTTAGAGACAAACAAAATTCATTCTATGGAAGCCAAAAGATCCAAAGATTCTAGTGGAAACAAATGTGGACATAGTAGAACAACTTAAGAAAGCCCCTAAAAATTTATCCATTTTGAATATGCTCACAATCCCCAAGCAAAAATAATTACTGAAAGAAGCCATTGACAACTAGGACAAAGTGACAAGAATGGAGGTTGTTGTAGAAAAAGAAAAGTTAAAAGGAAAGACATATGTTATGGCCGCCAGAGGTTCCCTAGATTTGGGAGTCATGTGTGCCGACCAATTTTGACAATCCAACGAAAGAAGAGGAAAAAAGTAAGTCTAAACCTATGTTTTTCTTTCTTACTTTGATAGTCAGGGATAAGAAGCTACATAATTCAATGATAGACTCAAGAGCTAGTAGTATTCTCATGCCCAAAAAGATTGCAGAAGCTCTCCACATGAAAATGAGCCTTTTGATAGAGGAATCATGCAATTGGATGGGAAGAGAGTCCAATCCTAAGGAGTAATTAAAGAGCTCTCTTTCATGCTATTTTATTGGCCCAATATTACATTCCTATAGGAATTCATAGTCATTGATATTCCCCCAGTTTCCAGTGTTTTTATTTCAACATATTTCATAGCCAAAATAGGAGGTTACATGTCACTTGATTGGTCCCACCTAATACTAAGGACCAAGCATGGAACTAAATTCAAGGTATTGTCTGAACCTATGAAAGACTTTTGTATAAGTTGAGCCTATGCTCAAGTTTGAACCCACTCATTCCTTCATTTCTAAACAATAAATGTATTGCATTAAAATGTTGCAGGATGAGGAAGTCATGGAAAATAGAACGGAAGAAGAAGAAGTGTTTCTCAAGAAATTATTTGAAGATGATCATTTTGGTAACTTCCATGCTTTCGGATCAAGAACTTATGTAATATTTGATGAAGATCATCCAGTGCCTAGAGTCACTAATGAAGAGGAAAGTAAAAGGCATTAACCTCTAAGCATCATAACTGTGGACAATGTACTTTGATCTACCTAGGTGTCAGATGGGTTCAGGTGATGGTATACATTTGATTTCTCCCTCAAGAGAAGATGTAAACAGGGCCTTCCGCTTTCAATTTAGTTCAAAAAATAATGAAAGAGAGCATGAAGGACTAGTCTGGGGGTTACATTTGGCTAAAAGAATGAGAATTAAACAACTGAAAGTATTTGATGATTATGAAATAATAGCAAAGCAAGTCCATAATACTTATGTTGCCAAAAAATCCCCGAATGAGTTCCTAATGCCACAAGGTATGGGACCTAATCAAGAGTTTTGATGCTTTCAAAAATTGGTTCTCATTTTGAACCTATCATTGATCAAATTACAAATGAGCACTTAGTCTGTGTGATAGTAAGACCATCTATACTAGATAATGATAACCACTAGCAAGTGTTTGAAAATGATGACCAAATTTATTTGTTTATCCAGGAAGTGGGAGAATTTGTAGACAAACTTCAACCCAAAATAGAAGAGGCCTATGAAGACCAAGTCATTCAGCTGAGAGGGAATAAAATTCCTTAGGGCCTAATAACCCTAGAGATTTTATTTGACTATGACGACGTTGGGAGGGATAAACCTAAGTTTTCCTTATATCAAAAGGATTATGAAGAGCTAGACGTCGAAGATGGTATAAAACTAAAAGTTGGAAAAGAGGTTCCTAAAGTAAATAGAGAATGACCCTAATCAATGTGCCATCACTAAAAAGGGGTCATTGCATGCAGCTATTCTAAACTACAAGGTTGTAACAAAGATATCATAGAGCACACTGTTGATTTGGAAAAAGGAGAAAATCCCATTAGGAAATAGCAGAGGCAAGTCAACCCCATGATAGAAGCCTTAATGACACAAGAGCTGATCAAATTGATTGAATCCAAGATTATCTATCCAATTAAACACAACATGTGAGTGTCCAACCTAGTTCTAGTTCATAATAAAAATGGTGGCATCCACCTCTATGTGATTTTTTGAGATCTTAATAAGGCCTCTCTAAAAGATCACCATGCCCTTCCATCAATGGAGCATATTTTACAGACTATTGCAGGTTCATAAATGTTCTCGTTGCTCAATGGTTTCTCTGCATACAACTAAGTCTAGGTGGTGGAAGATGATCAACATAAAAACACTTTCACCACCAAGTGGGGAAATTTTTCTTATGCTAAGATGCCATTAAGTTTGTCAAATGCAGGAGCCACCTTCCAGAAAGCCATGGAGACAAATTTCAAGGAATTAATAGACATGATTATCCTAATCTACCTGGATGATTTGACATTATTTTCATAAAAGAAAAAGGATCATTTTGGCCACCTCGAGAAAGTATTTAAGAAATTACAAGATTTTTAAATCTCTTTTAATCCAAAGAGGTATGTGTTCTGGGTTCCGTGAGGAAAACTCCTAGGACACATAGTATCAAAAGAAGGAGTTTCCATATATTTGGAATGAGTGAAATCCATTATAGAGCTCTTGCTTCCGTTAAATAAAAATGGAATCTAGTCTTTCCTTGCAAAGATAAACTTTGTTATAAGGTTCATTTTTTTATTTTGTGGGAATGGTGTGCCCCATCACTTTGATGCTGAGAAAAGAACAAACCTTCCATTGGACCCCAGAAGGGAAGGTTGCTTTCAAAAGGATAAAGGAGAAAATAGCTACTACCCAGGTACTGTCAAATTTAGACTTTTCCAAGGACTTCATAATGTATGCTTATGGGAGTAAATATAGTTTTTTCATTGTGCTTACACAGAAAGGAGAGAAAGATAGAAAGAAGAACACTCTATTGCCTTCTACTCTAGGACTCTCAAGAACACTCCTAAGAAAGTTTTGAATAATTCATCATATGAGCTGGTTTAGGGGAAGGAATCTCTCCTTCCCATCTCAATAGAAATTTTGATATTACCATTCTTCAAGTCTATAGAATTTGAGGAGGATGGAACCATGAACATGAGGTTTTCTGAATTTTTAAACCCTCAAGAACAACATGAATATTCCTACGATGCCCTTACACATCATCAAGGGGTCGTTATAGATTGTTTGACAAAAGAGCGTCGGACCCAATTTTTAACGAGAATGACCTGGTTCTAAAAATACAATGAAAGGGAAAGTAAGTCAGGTTAGCATGAAAATTTTGATATTCTATGATCATGCCCCCTCGGGAGCAAAATTGAAATATGGCTAGGTGTCCTAGTGATTCTGTACTTGTTTTAGGTCTCATTGACCAAGTTTGACCAAAATTTTGGTAAGGTTAGAACAAGTTTGACCAAAATTATGGCATATTGATTGCTTTGAGGAGAAATTCCCATTTTTTTGAAGTTTAAAAGATTGATTGCGCAAGCGGTTAACTATATTGACCAAAAAGTAAAATTGCAATTTTGAGAAATAAGATGATCTTAGATTTTGATTTTGATCCTGAAAAAGGATTCAAGATGGCCAAATTAGCCAGGGGATCAATTTTTATGGCAATCAAAACAAGTTTAAAATTAGGTCAAAAACCTATATAAGAGCCAAAAAGGGTCATTTTCAATTCATTTACACTCCTTGAATTCAAATTTTCAAAACCCTTCTCTAAGTGAAAAAGGCGATTCATGTCCAAAAGCATCAATTTGAGAAGTAAAGGATCCACAATTGGCTGCAAAACTATGGACCAACGGTAAGTGCCTAAATATTTTCCTATTTTTATTGCATTTTTACATGTTTTCCTTATTTTTAGGTCGTGATCCTTGGTTGATCATACGGGCTCTTAGGATAGATGGTACGAGTAACTACAAAAAATTCTTTACTCATATGGGCATATTAGTTTTGTCATATAGATAATCCCCTTTAGTCGTACGAGTATGTTATGTTTTTTTGCATTACTCGTGTAGCATCTTACCATTGCTTGCATTGGAAAGTTTAGTCATACTGTATGTGAAGAATGCTCGTACAAAAATCTGGTGTTTTTTGTTTACTCATATTAAAATAATGAACATTTTTTAAGTAGTAAATGCAAAATTTCAATTTTTTTGATTGACGATTTGAGTTCCTCAGTATATTTTCTAGCCTCTTTTTGCGTTATTTGGACGTTGTACTAATGATTACATATTCTTTTCTTGCAGGAGGTGCTACCAAATATTTATTTTTGGATCACATATCCAACAATGATGAGGCCGATAGAGTATCTCTCTGAGGATGAATTGATAGTTCTAGCAAAGTGTGGACTCGGCTGGTTATGCCATATTCTGAATATTTAGATTAATCATGGATTGTTGATGGCTCTTGTGGAGAGATTTCACAGTGATCACAACACTTTTCACTTACCAAATGGGGAGATGACTATGACTCCTAGGGATATATATATCACATCCTCCATATCCCCTTCTCAGGTCCACTTGTACAGTATGAGTCAGCTAAGCATTCTGGTATGCTTGTCATTTGTTGGATAGTTTAGGATGAGGATGTCTTAGAGATATGGATGAGATAGGATACTATCATGACCAAATATTCCCACTATTTTCCTTTATCATGTGTGATGGTCGAGCTCATAGCATGCCTTATCATGCCCAATAGAGGGCAACAAGGATTTCAGTGCGGGTGGGGACTAGTATTAGAGGGTCCGCTGGCTCGACCAATGAAGTTTGGGTGGGGTTCTTATCTCCTAGCTAATATGTATCATGAGCTTCATGAATTAATTTATAGGGTTATGATGATTCTAGCTGCAGGATTTCTAGATCTTCAAATTTGGGCATGGGAGTACCTCCCTATCTGCAGGCCCATTGTCAATGATTCTCGTGCAGTTGGGCATCCATACATTTATTGATACATAGGTTATATTGTCTTTCCCCACTTGGGGAAGACTTCCTACTAGAGATAATAGATCGATGATACAATATTTTTTACCTGGAGGCCTTACCTAGGCACAAAGGAGTGGGGAGACTAGAGGTCACAATAGAGGGATATGTTTTTTACCTATCCTCTGATTGGTTGCACTTCTACTATAATGGAGCATTTTGTTGTTTTATGGTTTTTTCGATGGTATGGTCGACAACAAGTCATACCATAGGATTTTACAACATATTCTTATTATGTGGATGAGGTACGCATGAGATTGGGACCTAGATTAGTTCCTACTACAACCATATAGTATTTGAGATCCATGAGGAGAGCTAGGTGGGATTATCTTGATGTCCTTGTTGATGCTGGGATGACTCCCATGTAGAGAGATAATTTTCTCAACACCCTTTTCCTTGGTTCACAAACCCATTTTCCCTGATTCCCAGGATTGAGGATGATGATGATGATACTCCTCCCCCTCCTCCACTAGTACATGGTAGACAAGATACAACACATAGGCAACCTGGTGGAGATCTTGGTTCTAGTTCTAGCATAGCGGCACCTATTATAAGATAATGCTAGAGCGGAGAGGCGGGTACTCTTGCTTTAGTTGGTACAACAAATCCTGGTCCTAGAGGTACAACAAGTGTTCATATGGGAGAGTAGGTTGCACAAGTGCAAGGAGAGAGGGTTGGTGAGTCCATCTGAAAATTTAGGAAACATAGAGATGAGTCATTCGGTGGTGATGAGTAGAAGGTGGGTGGTAAGGGAGAGGTTCTGAGATAGAGGACACCTTAGAACACTATTCATGCTTTGAGAGACACACTTCGAGGTTTATAGATTAAGCTAGTTGTGGCTTAGTTTAGGATAGCAGAGCGAGATCAACGGATAGATGATCTGATAGTCAAGTGTGATCAGAGTATAGCCACCTTAATAGTTGATCACAATCATATCTAGCATGTGGATACACATCACAGTAGTAGGAAAGCATATTACGTTGTAGCATATAGTGTTGTTGTTTTTTTGGATAGACATGTTGTCCCATATTCATAGTACATGGCTCAGTCAGAGGGTGCACATATGCCATAGGCTCATGAGATTGATCCACCTCCACCTCCACCTCCACCACCACATGTTCCTGATGATGCAAAGGATGTTGTTGAGAGTTATCTTCTGATCTTTGACATATTTGATATGTCTAGATTTTGTACCCATTTTTGGTATTGTATACAACGACTTGCTCTAATGACAATTGTATATTTTGATATTTTGATGTACCCCATGACATTGATGATATATATAGAGACATATGATTTGATCTCATTATACTTATGTTTATTAATGTTATGAGATGTTAATGAGATACTTTTATTTCCTATGATGCTCTATATGGATGATCTTTCTTTTACGATCATGTATACTTATGGTTTATGATGATTATTGTCATTCATTATGCAAATCAATTGTGTGATAGATGATGTTCATGGATGACTACATAGATGTATATGTAAATGAAATGATTTTTTTTTAATGGATGGATATGATTTTACCTATGATGATGCAATGCATTTATGATGTTTTTGATTTCTTTTATGATGCATATATATGGATGCAAATGATTACATAATGGATATACAATGTTTCTATATGATGTGTAATGGATTTATAAGGCTACGTGATATGCTTATATGCAATGTTTTTAATATATCCTATAGGAAATTGTTTTTTCAATACATAGGAACTCGATCATGTCTTTGATGATGATACACAGTTGACCATTTGATGAGAGAAGATGATGACAATTTTAAATTCAGGCCTCACCTTTCACTGGAGAGAGAAAACTACAATGTTATCATACAAGAGATAATGTGAATGCAACCTAAGACTTAGTCACTAGATTTTTGTTTACTATTTTCATCAATGAGCGTTTGTGACATCAGAGTTTATACAACCCTTACTAGAACCACTATGATCATAAGGATATGAGTATGACTTTCATCGAATAATATGTGGGAAACCAACGTAAGCATCGATATTTTAAATCCATGGTGACCTAAACATTGTTTACAGTTGATGTTGCAAGGATACACAAGTATCAAGACATACAAAGCTAAGATAACCATAAGTGTGATCTTGTGTAAACAAACATATTAATAGCATTCAAGGAGATATTTCTGACCTCACCTTAGCATGAAAGTAAATAGAGTCAAGGTATGTGATACTTTTCCACCTTAATTCATAAGCTCTTATCACAGACACCCAATTTATTTTGATGTTGCAGGATCATCAGGACCACACCAACATGCAACAATCAAAGAAAAGATGAGCGAAAAGCATTGATAACAAGCAAAATCCAAGGAAATTTTGAACATACCTTCAGCAATTTTGTTGGCATTACATGTTTGTTTGTTTAGGGTGTTTAGAAACATCATTGTTCTTCTGAGTGTATCATGTTGATAAATATAGTTGTGTCCTTGAGTATTATTAATCCAATATTAGGGTTCACGATGTGTTATCCAATGTGTGTTGAGAAACATAGATGTGTTCTAATAAGTAGTGTTAAGAAACATTGTTGATTAGGGTGTTGAGAAACACCATTGTGTCATTGAAAAACTATCTATTATGTAGGACTAACATACTTACTCTGGTTTGGTTCATCGGATTGATAAAATTGGAGTGCTTGCCCCTAGTAAAAAGTGATACCCTAGGACCAAGAGGAAAAAAAATCCAATTCAAGATGTCATTTTTCCAAACAAATGACTTGAATTAAACTACTGAGACAAAGCTGATTTGATTTCCCCCAGACTATGACTCTGGTTGGTTTCAAGCCATGAGGGTTTTCAGAAGAACCAATGTGTCATGAAAGTGACTAAAGCTATGTACAAACTGAAGCAAATGACAAGAAATCCAAGAATTGTATTGAAATATGAAGCTCTTTAGTACAAGAGGAGTCTATTTACCAGGTTTTCACCTACTTGGCAGAGATTCTATTTTTTCTACCAAGGTGCCTATTTACCAGGTTTTCACCAAGACACTTTTTTCTTTCTTTTTCATTTTTTGTATTTTTCTCTTTTTTTATTTTTTTTATTTTTCTCCTTTTCTCCTTTTTATTGATTCATCAAGGTGCCCGTTGCCAGTTTTTCACCAGGATGGTCATTTTTTCAAGACTTTTTCCAATTTTTAACTTTTCTTCAGGACATTTTTCACTTTTTCTATGTTTTTTCAGGTGAATATAGATATGTACATGTTTTTGGGTACCGAGAATGCTCAGGTGTAAATTTTCTTTAGGTGGAGAGTGTTGATGGGCTCCCAAAGTTGTTCTCCTTCTGGTGTAGAGAGCCAATAGGCCCTAGAGCCAAATGTTGCAATAATAATGTAAGGACCCAACGAGTTGGGTTTAAACTTCCCCTTTTGTTCTTGATGTGATTGATTGTGGAGATTTTCTCTCAACATTGAGTCACTAACCTGAAGCTCTCTAGGTTTGACCTTTTTATTGTATCCTCTTGAAATTCTCTTCTGATATGCTATAAGATGATTGAATGCCACTTGTTGACCTACATCCAGTAGTTCTAGCTCTTGTAGTCTTGAGATTTAATGGTCTTCATATGATATCATCCTATTTAAAGAAACCCTCAGAGATGGGATCTCTACTTCTATGGGCAGGACCACTTCTGTTCCATATACTAGAGAAAAATGCCTTGCTCCAGTAGGTGTTCTAATGCTTGATCTATAGGCCCATAATGCAGGATTGAACTGTAGATGCCAATCCTTTCTTAACTTATTCACAGTATGATGCAATTAACTTATTCACAGTACGATGCAATATTTTCAATAGATTCTTATTTGAGGGCTCAGCCTTCCCATTTGCTTGTGGATAATAGATAGAAGAACAATTTTGTTTGGATCTTATCATAGAGTTCAATTATATCACAATTCTTAAATTTCCCTCCATTATCAATTATAATGGATGAAGGGATACCATATTGATAGATTATGTAGTTCCAAATGAATAGGGCCACCTCTTTTCCTATTATTTTTGTGAGTGGGACTGCTTCAACCCACTTAGTGAAGTATTTTGTGGTTGTTATTATGAATTTATGTCCTTTTGAAGAGGATGGATATATCTGCCCGATGAGGTCAAATGCCCATTGTTGAAAGGGATAATGTGTGATTAAAGGAATAAGCTCCCTAGCTAGAGCATGTATACGATTTCCATCCAGCTGATATCTCTTATAGGCTTTGGAGTACCATATTGTTTCTTTCTCCATGTCTGGCCAATAGTAGTCATCTCTCAGCAATTTTTGAGCCAAACTAAGACCATTAAAATGAGAACCACAAATACCTTCAGGGACCTTAGATAATGCACATTTGGACTCTTCCTTTTCTAGACACCTAAGAAAAGTACCATCTATTCCTCGCCTATACAATTCATTTTCTATGAGAACATATTGTGAGGCATTATGAATCAAGTGTCATTTTTCATTGTGGGTTAGCTCATCAAGAATGACCTGATAGTGTAGGTAAGAGTAAACATGTTGGTAGCAGGATGATTCTTTTCCTATGAAAAAATAGATCATCCAAGAGTAAGGTGAGTTTTATGTTGGGTAATTAATATCTTCCACTAGGAACTCATAATGGAGGTCTTCTCCTTGTTGTGGCAAGGAGACCAGTGTAGCCATTGTGTCGACAGCTCTATTTTCTATCCTCAAAATCTATTGGAACCTGATGAAAGTGAAGTACTTTTTTAAATCATCAACCATTCTTTTGTAAGGTATGATTTTATCGTCCCTTGTTTGATAGTTATCAATGATTTGGTTTATTACTAGTGTAGAGTCACCATGAATATGCAACTCATAAATGTTCCATTCAATAGCCAATTTATTCCATTCACCAAGGCTTCATATTTAGCAATGTTTTTTGTATAGGGGAACTAGATCTTGTATGCCTTAGGAATAGAGTAACTCTAAGGAGTGATGAATAACACACCTGCACCTAATCCTTATTGAGTGAAAGAGTCATCAAAGAACATCTTCTAGGATCTATGAGAGATGTGCATAATGGATCCATCTAGAAATTCAGCATTGATAGGTAGATTGTCTTGTAATGGGACTTCATCCAATTGATTTGCAATGGCTTTACCTTTGATAAAATTTCATTCGACATACTCAATATCAACTCACTAAGAATCATGACCCATTTATAAATCCGCCAGTCAAGGTAGCTTTTCTCAAAAGGTATTTCAGTGGATCAATCTTTGAAACCAGTTTTACAGAGTGTGCCAGCATATATTGCCTCACTTTTTGTGATGCAAACACAACTTCCAAACAAGCCTTCTCATTTAGTGAGTAGTTTATCTCTCATGAGACCAAAGTTTTATTGATGTAGTAAATAGATCGTTCCTTCTTGTTCTCATCCTATTGTGCAAGGAGTGCCCCTAGTGATATCGTAGTAGCTGAGATGTAAAAAATTAATGGCTCACCCTGTATAGGAGACATCGGGACTGGTGGATTTTACAAATATTCTTTGATTTGGTTAAATTTCTTATAACATGTTTCAGCAAATCTACTGGTGGATCTTCCAAATATTCTTTGATTTGGTTAAAATTCTTGTCACATGTTTCATCCCATTGATATATCACTCCTTTGCGTAAGGTCTTCGTGAATGGTTGTGCCTTGTTGGCCAACTATGAGATGGATCTTTTGATTGATTGAATCCTCCCTTAGAGTCTTCTTATATGGTTGATTTTCTTTGGTAGTTTCATTTTTATGATTTCTTGTACCTTTTTCTAAATCTACCTCAATCCCCTTTCATGAGACAATGTATCCTAATATTTTACTCAATATAACTCCAAATGCACATTTCTTCTGGTTCAACCTTAGTCTGAAATATTCTATTATGTCTAGAATCTTGCCCAGATCTTGCATATGTGTTGATCTTTTCATTTTTTCACTATTGTGTCATCGACATAGTCTTTCATGTTCTTATGTATCATATCATGGAAGATGGTTGCTATAGCTCTCTGGTATGTAGCCCCTCATTTTTCAAACTGAATGTCATGACGTTCTAACAGAAGGTATCCCAGGAACATGTGAATGCTGTTTTCTCTTGATCTTTAAGAGAAATTTTGATCTAGTTGTACCCTGAGAAGTCATCCATTAATGATTACATTTCCTATTCAGTTGTCATATCAACAATCATGTTGATATTGGGAAAAGGGAAGTCATATTTGGGACATGCTCTCTTAAGATCTCTGAAATCACTGCATACTTAGATAGACTTATCTCATTTTGATATAGGCATAATATTTGAGATCCATTCTACAGAGTCAATTTCTCTAATGAATCCAGCATTATTTTTCCAACTCGGCTTTTATTAGTAGAGCAATGTGAGGGTTCATCTTTCAGAGTTTTTATTTAACTGGTTTAACTCCAGGTGTAATTGAGAGAGGGTGCATTATGAGATCTAGATCCAACCTTGGCATATCTGAGTAGGTCAATGTGAATTTGATCTTTTTTCTTTAAATAATTGAGTGAACTCTTTCAACTCCTCCATTGATGGTGATTATACTAGATGTATTATATGTGGATGCTCTTCAGTTCCAATATCACAGGTTGTGTTGGTTCTATCAACACTTATGATCGCTCCTAGAAGTGACTCAACAAGATATCAAGTACCTCATCCTTCAGCACCTCATAGAGGTTTTCACCATTGGATGTGTCTTTTATTTTTACTATTTTATGTTTTGAAAGTGCCACAATGTGGTTTTTTCCATCATAACATTTGTTTCTCTTCTTTTTTTTTTACTAAGGTACTTGATATATGCTTCAGTCATGTTCATGCTCAGTTCGCTGGTGGAAGAGGTGACTAGTACAACAAATTTAAGATAGCATGCTAATGCATACTCATTGGGAAATGTAGGCATGGTCATGGGTTGTTCTTGCAAACCCCAATCAATGAGTTTTGGATGCATGAGTGGCAAAGATTCAATAGGTTCCAAGGTGTTCACGGTATGTTCATCATAGACTTGGACTGGTAAGTAGAGTCCTAAATTAGTACCCTATATAGATGTGCTCAAATCGATGAGTTTCCTAACAAAATTATTGAAGCCCATGTTAGAAATTTGAGGATCTAACTCGTCAGACCTAATCTCTGAGGTTTCACCTACATCGAGTTTGGTTACGTATTGTTGCACTGTGTTAACCTCTTTATCTAGAGTTTCTTTAGATAAACTTTCAAATTTATACTCATGAGAGTATGTTTCATTTTGGTCCACCATCTTTAGGACATGAGTAAATTCTACCATTTGACCCCAATTAGTCTTAGAATTCATCAAATTCATAAGCTAAGATCACCTGCAGCAAAATAACCTGTCACAAAGAAAATAATGGAGACACGACTTAGAATGTTTAAGAAATATGAAATATCATTCAGAGAAGGAATTGAAGGAATTCCTGAGAGAGATGAAAATAATTACAAATTGATCAATCCTAATAAAGGAGATCAAAACCCTAAGAAGGGTGGAGAAACCTAGGTTGCATGAATAATTAATAAAAGAATCAATTATTGCATGCCTAAAATATAGCTTAAGTGAAATAGAGATAAAAGTGGCTTAATAATTAAATCAATAATGATTTAATTAATAAGTGAAAGGTGACTTAATAATTAAATCAATAATGATTTAATTAATAAGTGAAAATACCTTATTAAATCTAACACCCCCCTTAAGATAAACTTAGGGAGAAGCCAAAAACCTGAAACAGCTACTGAAAGAAGGAAATGGGTCTCAACAACAAGGCTTGATTAGGTACCCAAGTACAAAAAAATATCCATAAAGAGGAGAAAAGGAGAAAACCCAAAGGGAAAAACCCCTCTCTGAAAAGAGATGAAGCCTAGTGAAGGACTAAAGAAGCCTCCAAACTAGGGAAAGTCCCATAAAATAGGAACAAAGATCAGGTAGAGAAGACAGTAATCTGCATGAGTGCCCTAAAATGACACTGCTTGAATCAGGATGACAAACAAGGAAAACATTAGAACTCAAAGATACAGATGGAAAAATGTCCAAAGTCCGAAGAGCTGATCAAAAGAAGAACATGTAGAACACCTCTGAAGCATGAAGATGTAAACACTGTCAAAGAACTGTTGTAATCTATATGAGAGCCCTCAAATGACAGTACTCGAATCAAGATGGAAAATAAGGCAAACATCAAAACTCAAAGATACAGATGGCAAAAAATTCCAAGTCTAAAGCCTCCAAAATAGGAACAAAAGAAGAGTGTCCATATGGTAAATGATCCATCTCACTGAAATGCATAGGTACCAGCCACTGCATGAGGCTAGTATATAGGAACAAAAACTAAAAACATAGCTCACTCCATCGAACCAAGGAAGCATATAGAACCAATAGGAAATACCCCCCATAATGCTGATCAGGGAGAGGTATAACATATACACTGAGAGACTGCTAAGAATAACTGCATGATGAAGAACGTATAAGCACAAATAAAGTATGATGTCGAGGATGATTAGTCGCTGACACACATGAGGCTAATGTCATGGAAGGAACACTCACTTGAAAAAGGTTCAGCAACCCCCATGACACTTTATAATATAGTGCGAGTACAATCAGGAACAAAATGTGTGGGATCCCAAGCATGCAAGATGACACTTTATCTCAATGTGTTTGCAAAAAATAGATGCTACAGAAAAAGATGTATGAAATATCCAAGAATGACTGAAAGCTAAAGAAACATATGTAACAACTAACAAGGAGTCATCCCATGCATAGAAAACGATCACAGGACCTGAAACATCCAAGATATCCACCAGAATGCCAAAAAGAAAAAAAAAATTTGAATAAAATATACCTGGAGCAGATTCTGGTAATGAGACCCATTCAAGAAGAAGGAGAATGGAACCAGCTTTTCGATGCCATGCGGAAGTCAAAAAAAAGAGTCTAGAGGAGAAAAATATAGTGACCAAAGTGCAAAATAGAACCCTAAATTTGATTGGCACAAAACCTTGCAAGATGGAAAAATCAAAAAACCAAACCTATAAAATTAGGTCAGGCTTGGAACCAACTTTCTGACACATCTCGTATTCCAAAAAATGATACCGTATGCTCAAGATATGAGCAAAACACCACAAGGTGCTCATTATGAAAAAAGGGCAAGCTATATGACGGGTTGGTGACCGTCAAATTTAATCCATATCTCAGACCTGTGACTACTAATATTAGCGGCACAAAAACTAAGGCAAAATGAAAACCAAGACATTTTTTTGTGACAAAAAGCATGCCAAGGTCGTGCATGCAAAAAAGAGGGCCCAAATTTCAATTGTGTCCAAATTAGACGTGCCTTATATAAAAATAGTGGTTTTTCATCATTTTGAGCACATTTGTGATGTCCGTTTGTGCTCAAAATTCTCTAAATAAAAAATCCTCTCCAGATCCACACAAAAAAATCTAAAAATTTGAAAAACACAGCGCTCCAGAAAATCTTCAAAAAATCTAAGAATGAGCTGCTCCAGCAAAGCTCTGATACCATGTTAGAATTCACCGAATTCATAAGTGTAACTGATCCCTGAACTCCTCCAAGCCATGCACAACTGAAGTGCCTCCCAAAACTGCCCTAAAACTGCTCCTCATCTCCCAAAATCATACAAAATTGTAGGGGGTCAGATGTGAGGAGAAATCCCATCAAAATAGTGATATAAATATAAGAAACTGTGAGCAAGCTGCTCCAAAAGGCTCCCTAACTTATGACAACTCCAAAACCACCTCAAAAGGGCCTCAAGATATTGTGAACAAGCCTTGACTGCTCCAAAACTAAGTCTGAACAAAATAACTCCTCCTTGAAATGAGCATGAGAACGGGCAGCCAACTGATAATCCATCCATAGACAAGCATGTCATCACCTAAGGTCAACTCCTAAAAAGACAACTCTCTAATGCACTTAAAATAATTAATAACATTTGTCTTATAATTGTGACAAATAATTATTATTATTCACAATAAATGTGCAAAAAGAAAACTCCCTCTAAAGATTTAATTATTTAATTATTATTTATTAATTGATAATATGTTAATATATTTAATTTCTCAAATGAATAATCTACACCATTTATTTTAAATTAAATATATTAACATAATTATTTAATAATTAAAGAATAAACAAAAGAAAGCTCCTAATTTGTTTACTTATTATTAATCAATATATTTTAATATTTTTAATATTTTTAAATGAATAGACTAACTATTCATTAAAATTTAGATCTATTAAAATATAACCAATAATAATAACAAGATAAATTAATCATTTTATAAGAGAATAAATTTTAGATTTTATCTAAAAATCTAAATTAAAATCCCAAAAAAATTAATGAATATTTTATAAAAAATTATATTCATCACATCACATATTCTCGTAAATTTATTTAGATTATTAGATAAAATTTATTTTTTATTTAAAACTTTCATTCAAACACAATATAACACTTGTATTAATTTAAAACTCATAAATTAATGAATATTATTTATTAATAACATTCATTGCTTTATAAGTTTTAAATTAATAAAATTATTACTTTGTGTTTGATTTAAAGTTCTAACTCGTGAGCTAACTACACCACCACATAAACAATAAGGCAAAAGCCTTTCTCTCACCTACGAGTCACAAAGGGTATGAAACCCTAAAAACACTTCATTTTCATTTCATGCTTTGTCTCGCTTCTGCTTCTGCCCTCCTCTGGCTGTCGCCTCCATGAGAGTTTGGAGAAAGAAAATTCAACCCGCTGGCACTAGTATCTGTGCTGCATTGCTTCCTTTCCAGCCACCACTAAGAAGGTTTTTATGCAGCTACTTTGTCTAGTGTGTTGCCTCTATGTGGAAGGATTTTGGAGATGTCTGTGCAAGGTGTTAATGTGTTACTCTCTGGTGTATTGGTCAGCACAACTCATAGTGGTTCCTTGTTGTCACGTTTTGAGAGCTCTCTGTGTTTTATCTGAAAATGTTTCTTCTTTCTTTTGTACTCTTTCTCATAGCTATGAAGCTACAACTTCAATGATGAATGTTGCTCATGAATAATAACTTGTTGAGAAATGTGGAAAAGAAAAGAAAACACACTCTCCTTACATGCTCCTCTCTTTTTTGTTCTACTCTCTTTCATGCGCTGACCTAGTGCTTCCATGTGGCTACTAGAAACTGGTAAACTTCTATTGTAGTGTACAGCTCATCATTTCCTTTTGTAAACAGGTTCTCTTTCTTCTTTAAATTGTTGTTGTTTACTCCTATTTTTTGCACTTTACCTCTGCTTTTCTGGTGGTGACGAGGTTTTGTCTTTAAATTTTTTTTAAAGAAAGAAAGATGTTGGTTTAGCTGTGTTTTTTCTTTACTCAAACTCGCTATGAAACTTTGATCTTGAATCTCTGATATTTAACGAGCTACCATTATAATTCCTCTATTTAAAAAAATCGATAACTCTGTGTTTTTGGGTCAACACTAAGAGGGTTTCGACATCTGAAACTTATGCTGTGATACTATTTTTGCATTCAGAAATATATTATCTAGGGCCATTATTACTGTTTCAACATGTTGCCATGTTGACCCTATGGACTGATATTCTATTAAAATATCGTGCTCCCTTTGAATGAAAGAAGTTTATGTTGTTTAATATTTGCACCTAATGTTAGAGACCATTGCTATGATTCTTTAATGTATTTTATGATTTGTCCCCTTGGCAATCAATATGCTCTGTAATTATCTTTCCTTTTAAAATAGCAGCTCTTCTAAAACAGTAATTTGAGATACACGACTTTCTTGAAGACAAAACATTCCATGAATTTATGCATAAATTTTAAAGGCTTCCTATTCTGCCATATTTATGCTTAAAACACCATGGCGCCTTAAGAATGCTATACATGACGACATCGCATCTTTACTGGAATTATATCACTTAATTTACATGTTGTCTTTTCCTCTTCAGATGTCTCATGTATAACACAATTTTTTTCAAAAACATGGACTGATGTTCCTTACCCTGGGCTAAGCTTTTACACATGAGATTTGATCTATATTTATTGTTGCACTGTCTCTAATCTGATCACAGTCTTTGTTGGCTCTTGAATCAACTCTTCCCTTTGAACATGCATGTTTTAATTTGGAACTTGCTTTCCTCTAGCATTTGGAAACACACTATAATTACTTCATATATCACTATTTTGCATCATATTTTCTGAAGGTTGACTATAACAACATTTTTATTTTAAAATCTATAACCTCCTCTTTGACATGTTTTTCTCATATTAATGTATTATTGCACCATTACTTTGAAATAATGTCAATGTCATTTCTAATTTGTATGAATTCTTCTGATGAACATACCTCAGAGATTTTGTGACTGTTGAGAATACCTTCAGAATTGCTTTATCATCCTTGTTGTTTACTTGCCCCTCATATTCACCCAAAGTTATTTAAAAAAAAAAAAAACTTTTGATGTTCATTTCCTACTGTTGCTTTCTTGATTATGCAAAATACTAAGTTGAAAGGTTTCACAATGGAGATTATGTTCCTTTAACAACAAGGTCTTCAAATCTACTCTGTAATTTAGCTAGAAGGTCTCATGCATTAAATCATGCACGCCCCCTCAATAGCCTCCTCAAATATTTGGTCTCCGCCTCTTCATATCTCAGTTGGAAGGTTTCATGTGTGAAATAAATGCATGTCCCTACAATGTATTCATACCTGTATCTGTACATGAAGCAAACAATATTAGTGTAAAAAATATTTTCTCTCTATTTTCTTCCTTCTTCTTTGCATCTTTTAATGCTTTATATGCATAAGAACATTGTTGTTTCTAGAGTAGTGTAGAGTTATTTAGGAAAGTTTCCATTGCTCAATTCTTCTGAACTGACTCCTTTTCCTTTATGTCTTGCAGGTTTACCAAAGCTAGAGATGTGGCCTATATTTTCAACACAAAGTCAAAGATTGCTCTCCCATACAGGAAATGGAGGCTTTCCTTCTATCCCCCTTCTTCTTTGATATTTACAATGTGTTTATTCAGATAGAGTGTTAGGAGTTGCCACGGCTCGTGTGGATCTGAATGCATTGTATATATTTTGTATAATTTAAATCTAAACATTATCATGCACCTTTGTAAAACTACGTTTGAATAATATGTGATAAAATTGCACTGTCTTTGTACTTGTATTTCATATTTGAATAATAGTGAACATATTATCAATTTTTTCTGCATTGTGTACTTTATTTTATGAATTCAATGAATTATGTAATTTATAACAGCAATTATTCAATGTAGAGGTAGTTGCAACTTTAGCAATTTAGTATGCAAACTAAATTGGTAAAAATTTTGGCAACCTCTCAAGGGTGTTTGCCTGCTGAACAAACTAAAAATAAACACACTGTTGAAACTAAACTGAAACAAAACCACATATTTTACTGTTGTACTCTAGTTTTATTGCATGGATGAAATTCTTATGATATTGGGTAGCGGAATAAATTACATGCCTTGTATGATAGGTATCTTTTTTATGTCATGATGGTTAAGTACAATAGTGTTGTCCTTGGTTTCTTCTACCAAACAACTCAAACTGAAACTAAAACTCTGCTCCTATCACAACTTGATTAATGAAATGTGTGTTGTCTATAAAAATGAATCTAAATGGTTTACAGTTATGCATGATGTATATTTCCTTGATTGGGCCATGATAGAAATAGAGGTACTAACTAAAAACCACTAAGTGAAAACTGAAACTACTGTGCTCAGCACTTGGAGAAAGCAAACTACAACTGAAAACTTCTAATCTACCCTAAGATAATCAATCATCAAAAACCCTCACATACATCCATTAACAAGCTGGTTGAAGTAGCTTCATTTTCTCACCAACAACAGATGAGATGCATATATATTGGCAACTGAAAATATATGCAATATAACTCGAAAGATCTAAAACTCTTGAAGAATATCCTAAAAATGAAATACCAAATAACATACCTCTTGGATTTGATCAAAATCAATGCATATTTGAAGTGAATAAATATGTTGGATCTACCCATCAATGACTGTAATCTCAGGTTGATACTCCATTCTAAAAATATACCTGACTGGGCAGCCTCTGGAAATAATAAATTCTATCTTTCTACTGCTTTGCCCAACTATGTTGAGTATCTCTTGAATCACCATATCAATTTCATGATTAGTTGTATCTAATTTATGAGGAAAAATAGGTTGAGGCTGTGTATCAATGATTTGATAATCAAAAACTGAAATATCCTTCACAATGTCCACTGAATTGGACTCAATATGAGACCTTTGAAATTCCTCTTGAATGCTTCCCTCCTTGACTAACATCTTATCCAATTCACCCTCAAGCTCTTGTGTATCATAGCTTATCAATTCTACTAGCTCCTTGCTACTAGAAGATGAAGGATTTTCATGAGATTCAGTAAACATTATATGTACAATAGCTTGTTGTATCTGATTTTCTTCACAAAGAGATAAATGACAGCCATCTAATTCTTTCATGTGCTTCAAGACTATTCCAAAAAATAGCTTCATCATCATGAGATTCAATTTCACATAAAAGAGAAGAGTTTCTTACCTCTTTGCTGCTCTTATAAATAATTGAAACATCAAGGTCTTGACTCTCTTCCTGTTGTCCTATAGGTGATATGGGCATGATCTGAATTTCAATATTTTCATCACTACAAAAAGGAGGGAGTTCCTCAAATAAATCAAAGGATTCTTGAGAATAATCAACTTATTCCACCTCCAAAACCTCCTGTACCAAATCTGATGGATCCTCTTTTGCAAGATGAATTAATTGGGTTTCTTGAACATGGTCTTCTAATGGGAGAGACATCATGATGCTTGAAATGTCAAAAGGAGACTCAAGAGACATACATTTCCCAAAGCTTGGAATCTTGGAGTTAGGAACATCCTCATTGATAGACAGATCTGGTGTAGCTGAGAGGACTGGTTGAGCCATTAGGGTCTTTATAATTACCTCTTGAGCTTGCCATACTTGTTCATAATGGTCCTTTTGTGATTTTAACTCATTGTGAATAATTTCCTCATGTTGAATCTATTTGGCCTCCTCACATTTTATTGTCGTAGTAAATATGACCCTTATACTTTCTTTATGTTCTTCTATCTCTTGGTCATGAATCTTCTTTTGTGTTTTCAACTCCTTGTCATTGAACTCTTCCAACGCTGCTATCTCTTTTTGAAAATACTCTTCATATTGTTTCTTATGTACCTCCTTATGTTGTACTTCTCTCACAAGAACTTGCTCATATTATCTTTGTCTTGCATCAAACTGTTCCTTTGCTTGAGTCTGCATATGTTGCTTTATTTTTGTTGTATCCTCAGAGTACTCCAAATTCCATATCAGCATGCACATTTGAAAAATTTGATAGGTTAAATCTTCTATCTGCATATCAAATCCTTGTTTCTCTTTATTTTCTTGCATCTGGCGAGCCCAACCCCCCAAAAGGAGTTGTGACTCATGATATTCAAACTCATCCTTATGTAAGGGTAAAGATGGATATCCTTTCAAACCCACATCAAGGCCAAAAATCCTCTAGCCAAGATCCATAACCTGATCTCTAATTGCATTAAAATCTATTTTATACAAGACGTGCAAAGGAATGAGAGGCTCATAGACAGGTAGAACATGCTAATAATCTGTTGTTGCAAAATCATTCTAAACAAAATTGGTATCACCCTCAAAATGATATGGCTGATTAGAAACTTCATGGTCATTTCTTTCATAATACAGTGGTGGGTATTCTTGCTGCCCACAATAATTTGACATTTCTATTCATGTAATAAGCTTGAAATATCAATATAAAAAATGATTTGAAAAATACCAGCATTTGATCTTTTGAAACCAGTAGGTTATTTTTTTATAAAGTCACCAGGTGTGTGTTTGGATCCTGCCTCCAAAGGCTGAAATATTGTTTTTCACACCAAAATAGCAATAATAATGAAGCTCAACCAAACTGTGAAACAGTTCATGTCCCACCATGCGTGCCAAAAACTATTGTCAATCAGGATTGCACCCGTGATGCAAAGTGTGAAACCTCACAATCCTGTTGAAACATGGAAATTTTCTCGTTGATGGGAAAGAGAAAGAATATCTAGATCATAGGCCAGCTACCTCCTTGTGATCACCTAAACTATTTCTGGATGAGGAAAAGGGTAGAAGGATATGCTTTCTCAAACAAACTATACTACTAAGGTGATTCACCAATGTTAACATTGTAGCAAAAATCTAAGAGATAATTCAAAGAGGGGAAACACAATAATCAGCTAGACAAACCCTACAATAATAACTCTATGATAGGCTCCTTTATCAGCAATAAAGAGGAAAACAATAACGTTTTCATAGTTTAATAACTTAAAATTAGAAATAACACAATCATAAATCTGCACTATGAGACATCATTTTCTGCATTAAAACTTGAAGGAAAATTGATTCAACAAAGGTATGTGACACAATGATGAAATCAACTACTCACAATCAAACCATAACACAGAAAAATAGCTTTGAAAGGTATCAAAACTCTGCATAAAACTCCATGGATCTGCTACAAACTGCTCCCTTACATTAATGCCTACTTTATGCAATGTGCAAAAAGAGGTCAAAAAATAGAAGTCCCAAGAATGAGGTGAAAAATACAAGATATAGCCAAGAGAAACTCAAAGGGTCGGATGCATGAGAAAACCCCACAAAAACAAGAGTAAATCTACTGGAAACTGAAGTGTAACTAATTCCTTAACTCCTCCAAGCCATGCACAACTGAAGTGCCTCCCAAAACTGCCCCAGAACTGCTCCTCATCTCCCAAAATCATGAAAAATTGTAGGGGGTCGAATGTGAGGATGAATTCCATCAAAATAGGGATATAATTCTAAGAAACTATGAGCAAACTGCTCCAAAAGGCTCCCCAACTAATGACAACTCCAAAACCACCTCAAAAGGGCCTCAAGATGTTGTGAACAGGCCTTAACTACTCCAAAACTAAGTCTAAATAGAATAACTCCTCCTTGAAATGAGCATGAGAACGGGTAGCCAACTAATAATCCATCCCTAGACAAGCATGTCATCACCTAAGGTCAACTCCTAAAAAGACAACTCTCTAATGCACTTAAAATAATTAATAATATTTGTTTTATAATTGTGACAAATAATTATTATTATTCACAATAAATGTGCAAAAAGAAAACTCATCCTAAGGCTTTAATTATTTATTTATTATTTATTAATTGATAATATGTTAATCTATTTAATTTCCCAAATGAATAATCTACACCATTTATTTTAAATTAAATATATTAACATATAATTATTTAATAATTAATGAATAAACAAAAGAAAGCTCCTAATTTATTTACTTATTATTAATCAATATATTTTAATATTTTTAAATGAATAGATTAACTATTCATTAAAATTTAGATCTATTAAAATATAACCAATAACAATAACTAGATAAATTAATCATTTTATAAGAGAATAAATTTTAAATTTTATCTAACAATCTAAATTAAAATCTTGAAATATGCAATTTAATGAATATTTTATAAAAAAATGATATTCATCACATCACATATTCTCGTAAATTTATTTAGATTATTAGATAAAATATAAATTTTATTTAAAACTTTAATTCAAACACAATATAACACTTATAATAATTTAAAACTCATAAATTAATGAATATTATTTATTAATAACATTCATTACTTTATAAGTTTTAAATTAATAAAATTATTACTTTGTATTTGATTTAAAGTTCTAACCCGTGAGCTAACTACACCACCACATAAACAATAAGGAAAAAGCCTTTCTCTCACCTATGAGTTACAAAGGGTATGAAACACTAAAAAACACTTCATTTTTCATTTCATGCTTTGTCTTGCTTCTGCTTTTTCCCTCCTTTGGCCGCCACCTCCATGATGGTTTGGAGAAAGAAAATTTGACCTATTGGCGCTAGCATCTGTGTTGCATTGCTTCCTTTCCAGCCGCCACTAAGAGGGTTTTTATGAAACTCCTCTGTCTGGTGTGTTGCCTCTATGTGGAAGGATTTTGGAGATGTCTGTGCAAGGTGTTAATGTGTTACTCTCTAGTGTATTGGTCAGCACGACTCATAGTGGTTCCTTGCTATCACCTTTTGAAAGCTCTCTACATTTTATCTGAAAAAGTTGTTGCTTTCTTTTGTACTTTTGCTAATGGCTCTCAAGCCACAGCTGCCATAATGAATGCTGCTCATGAATAATGACTTGTTATAGCTGAGAATGGTGGAAAAGAAAAGAAAATGCACTCTCCTTACATGTTTCTCTCTATGTTGTTCTACTCTCTTTCACGCACTGACCTAGTGCTTCCATGTGGTTGCTAGAAACTGGTAAACTTCTATTTTAGTGTGCAGCTCATCATTTCCTTTTGTAAACATGTTCTATTTCTTCTTTAAAATGTTGTTGTTTAATCCTATTTTCTCCACTTTACCTCCGCTTTTCTAGTGATGACGAGGGTTTGTCTTAAATTTTTTTTAAATAAAGAAAGCTGTTGGTTTAGTCATGTTTTTTCTTTACTCAACCTCGCTATGAAACTGTGATCTTGAATCTCTGATATTTAACAAGCTACCATTATAATTCCTCTGTTTAAAAAACTCAGTAACTCTATGTGTTTCTGGGTCAACACTAAGAGGGTTTCGACATATGAAACTTATGTTGTGATACTGTTTTTGCATTTAGAAATATATTATCTAGGGCATGGTTGCTATTTGAATATTTACATTGGATCTTCTTTATCTGTATTTTTTTTTTTTTTTGCTTCCCTCCATATTCCATTATTACTGTTTCAACCTATTGCCATGTTGACCCTATGGACTGATATTCTATTAAAATACTGTGCTCCCTTTGAATGAAAGATGTTCTTGTTGTTTAATATTTTCACCTACTGTTGGAGACCATTTCTATGATTCTTTGATGTATTTTATGCTATGTCCCCTTGGCAATCAATATGCTCTATAATTATCTTTCCTTTTAAAATAGCAGCTCTTCTAAAACACTGCTCTGAGATACACGGCTTTCTTGAAGACAAAACATTCCATGACTTTATCCATAAATTTTAAAAGCTTCCTATTCTGTCATATATTCATGTTTAAAACACCATGGCACCTTAAGAATGTTATACATGATGACATCACATCTTTACTAGAATTATATCACCTGATTTATATGTTGTCTTTTCCTCTTCAGATGTCTCCTATATAACACAATTTTTTTCAAAAGCATGGACTGTTGTTCCTTACCCTGGGCTAAGCTATAACACATGAGATTTGATCTATATTTATTACTACACTGTCTCTAATCTTATCACAGTCCTTGTTGGCTCTTGAATCAACTCTTCCCTTTGAACATTCATGTGTTGATTTGGAACTGGTTGTCTTCCAGCAATTGGAAACGCACTGTAATTACTTCATATATCTCTATTTTGCATCATATTTTAGAAGGTTCACTATAACAACATTTTGATTTTAAAATCTATAACCTCCTCTTTGACATTTTTTTCTCATATGAATGTATTATTGCACCATCACTTTGAAATAATGTCAATGTCATTTCTAATTTGTATGAATGCTTCTGATGAACATACCTCGGAGATTTTGTGACTGTTGAGAATACCTTCAGAATTGCTTTATCATCCTTTTTGTTTACTTGCTCCTCATATTCACCCAAAGTTTTTTTTTTTTAAAAAATTGATGTTCACTTCCTACTGTTGCTTTCTTGATTCTACAAAATACTAAGTTGAAAGGTTTCACAATGGAGATTGTGTTCCTTTAACAACTGGGTCTTCAAATTTGCTTTGTGATTCAGCCAGAAGGTCTCATGCCTTAACTTATGCATGCCCCCTTAATAGCCTCCTCAAATCTTTGGTCTTTGCCTCTTCATATCTCAGTTGGAAGGTTTCATGCGTGAAATAAATGCATGTCCCTTCAACAACCTACAATGTCTTCATACCTGTATTTGTACATGAAGCAAACAATATTAGTGTAAAAAATATTTTCTCTCTGTTTTCTTCCTTCTCCTTTGCATCTTTTAATTATTTATTTGCATAAGCACATTGTTGTTTCTAGAGTAGTGTAAAGGTATTTAGGAAAGTTTATATTGCTCAGTTCTTCTAAACTGACTCTTTTTCCATTATGTCTTGCAGGTTTACCAAAGCTGGAGATGTGGCCTAGATTTTCAACACAAAGTCAAAGATTGCTCTGCCATACAGGAAGTGGAGGCTTTCCTTCTATCTCCCTTCTTCTTTGATATTTACAATGTGTTTATTCAGATAGAGTGTTACGAGTTGCCACAGCTTGTGTGGATCTGAATGCATTGTATATATTTTTTATAATTGAAATCTGAACATTATCATGCACCTTTGTAAAACAACATTTGAATAATATGTGATAAAATTGCACTGTCTTTGTATTGTATTTCAGATTTGAATAATAGTGAATAGATTATCAATTTTTTCTGCATTGTGTACTTTATTTTCTGCATTCAATGAATTATGTAATTTATAACAGCAATTATTCAATTCATAATTCAATGTAGAAGTAGTTGCAACTTTAGCAATTTAGTATGAAAACTAAATTGGTAACAAAGTGAAAGGTGACTTAATAAATAAATCAATAATGATTTAATTAATAAGTGAAAATACCTTTTTAACTCTAACAATTAGGATAGGTCCTT
Source organism: Thuja plicata (assembly GCA_018584345.1). Taxonomy (NCBI): domain Eukaryota; kingdom Viridiplantae; phylum Streptophyta; class Pinopsida; order Cupressales; family Cupressaceae; genus Thuja; species Thuja plicata. The sequence continues at coordinate 1,474,708 of MU225359.1, forward strand.
CTCATAAATTCTTCTATGGTTATGTTCTATTCCTCTATATCAGGACTTTTCTTAGAGGTTGAAGCCTTTGTTTGTTGTTCTTTCTGAGTTTGTTGTTCAGTAGCGTTAATCTAGGGTTTTTGTTCTTCATCCCTATTAAGAAGAGATAGAACACACTGAGGAATAGGATAACTATATTCATCCTCCTCTTTAGAGTCATCCCATTTATAGGTGGGTGTGTCTTTATTTCACATTTCCTTAGCTGATAAGAAGCCTAAGCTAGTTGTATCGTTAGAACTTCATTACTTGAGTTCTATGGGTTCTATGATACCATTTTGATTATACCCTATAGGGCCTTTCCCTAGATATCCCATACGTTGAACCAACTCATATCCATTTCTATATTTATTAGGAGAGATCTCACAATTTTTAACCTCATTACGTTCAGGTTATTTGTACAACCATTCTAGGTTAGCTTTCTCTTCATTTTCATCTTCAAGCGTTACAGTTTCTTGAATAAATCTACCATCATAGATTACTTTTGATGGTGTATTTTATTGTTTCAATTCTTCTGAAGGTATCCCATAAGATTTGGGTTATGTGGGAATAGATTTTAGTGATAGAACGGGGTCTATCATGTATCTACACATCCTTGTGTCTTTGATTTTAAGTTTCTTTTTTATTTACTTCATTATATTTCTAGCTGACTTAGAGGTAGAATTCTCTCAATTGTGTGGGATAAGAGTATCAATCGAATCTTTCAAAGCATTGCAAGCATAATTGGTATCTATAGGAACAATGAATTCAACACCATTGAAAGGGAACTTGATGTACTAGTGGTAAGTGGAAGAGACAACTTGCATCTCGTGGATCCACAATCTTCCCAACAAAATGTTTTATTCCAATGGAAGATCCAATACCTGACATATGACTTATGTTTCCATAGGACCCACTCTGATAGGTATACACAAGAGAACTTTATAATATCTCTTGTGTTCATCATATGCCTTTATTGTTATCTTCTTCTTGGGATTAATGGCATGCTCTAAAAAGCCCAATTATTCTATCAAATTATAGGTACATATGTTCAATTGTATGCCTCCATCTATCAAGACTCATTTGACCTGACACTTGTGGATCATGACCTCAATGTGCAGGGGTAGATTATGAGGGTGACTCAAAGAATTATTGTCTTCCTCCGAAAATGATAGATAGTGGGGTGAGGTCAAGTGACCCACCATATATTGAAACTGATCTAAATCTGAGTTCTTTGGGACATTGGAAGTTGACAAGGCTTTATCTATAATCTCTCTATGAGCTGGAGATATTTTGAGTAGTTCAAAAATTGATATTTGAGCATTCATTCTTTACAATTGCTTGTTAATGTTGTAGTCAATAGCATGAGATGAAACCAGTTGTTTGGAATTTGATGACTTAGACGTGGTTATAACTGGTTGTTTTTTTGTTGATGTGGAAGGTTTTGATGATGTTAATTGATTACCAGGTGCAGAAGGGTTGGAGGGTCTATCTCCTCTTAGGATGACCTTTGCTTGTGTGTGGGTCAGCGTTAGCCGCTCTAGACTCTTTTTGTCTTTCTTGATGATAATGACATTACAGTTTTCAGAAGGGCCTGGCTCAAGCATATGTATGATGTTATCATCATTGAAACCATATGTCTGATTGATTATGGCACCTTATTTAGAGCTTTCCCCTTTCTCATATTCAGGGAAGGTATTTTTAAATGCTTTATGATCAATGTTCATGTCATGATTTCCAACCACAATTATTTCACTATTCAATGAGATCTTGGATCTTATGCATGAGTCTCATACAGTTCTCAGTATTGTGTCCCTTATTCCTATGGAATTCACAGTAATCATTATCATTCCACCATTTTTGTTTCACCTTGGGTTCATATGGTTTGGAATTGTCTACCAAAGTGATCAGTTTGTTTTCCAGAAGAGTCTTGAGCAATGATTCATATGATTCACCTAGAGGAGAGAAGTTATGCTTATGTTTGACCCAAGGTTTATCTTTCATGAGATTGCTTGTCTCTTTTGAAGGAGCTTTATTGGTATTATTAGTATCTTTTAGGGCCTTTGTGCCACTTTTTAGATTAAAGATTGTTGGTTTCGATTTAGGAGAAATATGGTCAATAAATCCATTATTTACCACATTTTTATTTTTGTTCCAGTACTTTTTCTTGTCCTTGGGCCTGGAACTATATTTTTTCCTTGTAAAGAGTGATTTATCCCTTTTTGACAAGCACATCCTCTACTTTTATGGAACTTTCCACCACTTTGTCAAAGGTGGGTGGACATTGCATCTGTATGGGGAAATTCAATTCGAAGATCAATGCATTGGTAAATTTATCCATCTTCTAAGATTCAGCTATGAGGCACGGATATCGATAAAATAATTTCCTCCATCGCTGAAGAAAAGTCAAAAAAGGCTCTCCCATTTATTACTTGGTATTGCACAAACTAGTCATTGTCATGGGATGTTGTATGTTATATGAATATTATTGTAAAAATAGATTAATTAATTCATTAAAAATTTTGATCCCTGTGGGTAACTTTGAAAACCACTCAATAGCCTAGCCATTCAGAATCTGGGGAAATAGATGCATGAGGTGCGTCTATTCATGCATAAATTCTATGCATAGGCCACTAAAATCTAGGATGTGATCTTGTGAATCATATTGACCAGAATATTTGTCAAATTTTGGGATCTCAACTCCATGTGGGAATGGAGGTAAGTACAATTTTTTATCAAAAGGAAATGGAAAAATGGTGTCTAGAGAATACTTCATGGTTGTTTTCTCTTTTTTATTTTGCATTTCCTGAAATTCATCTTACAAGGATTGTAATTATTTTGTTACCAGAGTTAAAGAAGTTTCTTCCTCTTTAGCGATGACATCTTCAGCTCTGTATTGAGGAGGACGTTGGGCTCCTTGTCATGCTTGTTCTAGGAAGTATTTTTCTTTCTATTGAGCCATGATGGTTTTCATCATCTTGAGAAATTCTCTATCATTTCTACATCTAATAATATGGTCCTCATTAGGCTCAGAGTCACTCGAGGAGTGCTTGCTATCAATAATCTGGATACTAACACTATGATGTCTACGTCTAGAACCTTCTCTCCCTTGTCTTTCTCTAGACATTCTTGAGTTAGATGATATGTCTCAATGAGAGGTTAATTTGCTTGAGGTTTCTAGTTTTTCTACGAAAAGAGGGTTTTCTTCAAGTGTAAGATGATGTCTCTCATCTTCTTGAGATTGTTTGAGAGAGCCTCTAGTTTGTATAGGCATGAATCAATTGTTTGTCTGATAGGTGCTGAAGTAAAAGATTGTGTGTTGATTAAGTCCCAAATAGATGATGATAACAACAATATAACATCCAATTAAGAAGGAGATGCAAATGACTTAGACTCAATTCAAGGTTAACAAACCTAGATAATAATGCACTCACAGATCAGAAAAGGACAATAGATAAATAAGACTAAATTGATGATGATGATGATGATGATGATGATGATGATGATGATGATGATGGACTGATCAAAGGACTAGACCAACAAATCAAGACTCACAATAGAAGAAATCAGACTATCAACTAACTATCACTAAAAATGATGATCGACTATGACAAGTTCACCATTCTGAAGTCAGAACTATAGAAAACAGGATCGAATCTAACCAGAGGTCAGGAAGTGATGAAAAAAAAGAACTCAATTATGCAAACTGTACAACCAACTAAGAGGACTAACAAAAATGATAGAATTTTAGATTTTTCCAACTAACTGTTCAGGCTTAGAATTGTCACCCTAACTCAGGCATTAGGGCTACACGACAATTCCATCCTCACAATGGAAACCTCTCCTAGCTGTGGGTAGGCTATGAGTGAAGAGGAATCTCTAGATTCTAGGCCGGTTCCTATTTGATTCGGGATATCACCTCCTGATTTGAAACTCGATAGGGAAAAGGGGAAAACGATTAAAAATGAAAGGGAAAATGGGGTGATACACCAAGAATGTATTCAGACTTTTGATGGAAAGATAAAATAGTAACTCCACCTCATACATCAAAGGTTTGATACTTCAAATCTCTGTTCAACATATAGG
>MU225359.1:1481872-1526314 GCA_018584345.1 Thuja plicata
AAATCTGATATGAATGCAATAACAAAATGATGATCCAGATCACCTGAAAGACACTGTTAAATGAAAGCACCTAAATGCACCCTTACTATTTGTCTATTATTTTGGCATGATGAAAAATAGGGTAACACTAACTATTAAGGTTTTTTGTTTTATTTTATGTTTTATTGTTCAATTTTTAGTTTTTCTTTAAGGTTTGATTTTCAAATGTTCAAAGTGTACAAGCACAAACAACACACATGTGAAAATAATCAATGACATCAACACTTTATAAGCCCTATAGTCAATTGGCTTAGTGAGAAAATCCTCACTCGTTGACTTAGGTACACACCCAATAGCTAATCAGAATATGACCACCACCAACCACGCAATGGGTATAATGATGTTGTATTATCCAACTCCAAATGCTAATGGGGGCATGATATAGTAGGTGTCTTGGGGGAGTTACTATCTCCCTTTCACTTGGATTATCCCACTTTTAGAGGTGAATCAGGTAATCTTCTACTCTATGGAGTCTAGTAAGGGCCTCCATTCAAATGCATCACCTGCATTCACACAAGCGCAATTCAGGCTTATAGCCCCATAAAGCACCTTGGCACAAGTAGTCACATAAATGTGATTGAGACTTCTAGGGCCCTACCATATGCTAGGTGAGAGCCAAGTATAAGCTCAAATGTACCCATCTTCTGAGGCTTTGGCCCCAAGATACAAATTTGTTCAATGTGATTTGGAGTGGTGTGGATTACACCTCATGCTCACGTGGGTCATTCTCCAAGGGTGAGTACTTTTTCCCACTTGGACAAGCCCATATAAAAGGTATGCATGAAATAAAATAGAAAAGCTATGAGCGTCTGGATTTTGGATTTTCTCTCAAAGGGGAAAAGAGCATACTTTCCTACTTTTTCACTATTTGGACACCCCAAACAATTGTTCATTTTAAAAATTCTTGCATGCGAGGTTCCTAGAAAATTAATAATGAAAAACATAAAGTTATGTCATTTCTCCTTAGTCAACCTGCATGAAATACATCAGTAGTCTCAGTTTTTATCTCTCTGGCATGCGTCCTACACAAAAGGTCAAGATGTTTTTCAAGTGACTTTGATGAAACAACTTGCACAGATATGTTAAGCTACTAAAAATCTAGAGACATAAAATAATCAACCTCTCAGCGTCAGCAAATTCAAAAATCAAAACTAGAAGATAGTAAAAATCTTATTATTTTGTGAAAAACCAATTCAGATTCTCGTACAAGAATCTATAGTCACTTATACAAAAATATACACACTACCATACAAGCATTCATTTCCAATCATACTACTCTGTGAGGATGATTGTACGAGAAAACATACTCAAAGTATGGAAATAATCCAAAGACTTGCAAAATCAATTTGAATATGAGGTCAGAAATGGATGTTCTGCTCCATGGTAAGCACCATAAATGTGTGTGAAAATGTGACTTATCTAACAACACAAACACTTTAATGAATCATTGTGTGATTGATTAAACAAATTAAACTAATGAAGCCAAAATCAATCAAAGTGACGCATTGCCTTCTAGTAAATAGGAGTATGAATTTTGCTCTCAGATCATCGCAAAATCCAGTGACTATAGATTCTATCTAAATGAAGGATTTTGAAAGCTAAGCTAAATGAAACACAAGTTTTGTTAGAGTAATGAGTTATTTCACTTATTAATTAAATCATTTTGATTTAATTATTAAGTCACTTATTATCTCTAGTTTACTTAAGCTAAACTTTAGGTATATAATAATTACTTTTTATTAATTATTATCATGCAACCTATGGTTTTCCTTTTAAGGTTTTTGATCACCTTTATAAGGTTTGAACTCTTTGTAATTATTTAATTATCTGAGGATGCTATCGTATTGAGGGTTTTCTCTCTATTGTTTTCTCAATATGTTTTTGTTTTCATCGATCTATTATTTCTGGCCTCCATAGCTTTTGCTTCTCTCTTTCTATGACAGGTTTGCATGAAGGTGATTCTTGGGAGCTATAGGGTTGAGTTTTCATCAACTTCAATATGGTATCAGAGCTCTAGATCTTCATGCACATGTTCTCTTCATGAGAGATTTGGCCTTGTTCTTCAGATCTGTGTTTTCAAGAGGTTTTCTCTTTCAGATTTTTGTGGATCTGGGGGGAATTTGTTTGGGCTCAAACGAACCTTATGATTACACTCAAAAGGTCCAAAAATCCCTATTTTCATATAAGCCACATCATATTTGGACACAGTTTCATTCGAAGGCAAAAACAATTTAGCAGGTATGACCCTTTTTTGGGCACATTTTTCAAGGCAGTGAAAAAGAAAAAAAAAAAAAAAAAATTGTTTCTTGGTTACTCTACCAATTTGGCCAAAATTTTGGCAATCCCACCATATTTAGCGGCATCGCCAAATTTAGTGGAGCTCCGCCATATTTAGCAGAGATCACTTGGAGTTCTTGTTTTGGAGCCCTCTTCGGTTTTTTTCTCATGTATCTTGATCAAACGGAGGTGTTTTGGGCCAAACAAGATATCGTCGAAAAGCTGGTTTTGAGCCCAATCTGATTTTCTAGGTTTATTTTTCTGATTTTACCATTTTGCAATGTTTTTTGGCAGTCAAAATTAGGGTTCTTTTTCACACTCTGGGAACAATATCTTGCTCATCTAGGCTTCATTTTGTGACTTTCGCACATCATTGGAAAGTTGGTTCTATGATATTTCTTTTGGTATAGGTCTCATTTCCAGAATCTGCTCTAGGTATATTTTATTTAGTTTTTTACATTTTTGCAATCTGGTGATTATCTTGGATGTTTCAAGTTCTAGGATCATTTTCCTTGCATGGGATGACTCCTTTTTAGATGTTACTTATGTTCCTACTGCTTTTTTTTCATTCTTGAGCATTGTAGACATATATTTTTGTAACATTTCTTTGTTTGCAAATGCACTGAGATAAAGTGTCATCTATTGCATGCTTGGGATCCTGCACATTTTGTGTCTATTTGTACTTGCACTACATTATAAAGTGTCATGGGGGATTTGATCTACCTTTTTCATGTAAGTATTCATTCCATGACATTAGCCTCATGATGTGTGCCAAGAGAGTGTTCCTTCCACGATACCATCCTTTATGTGTGTGTGTACTTTCTTCTATACTTTCCATGTTCCCAGTTCTTCAACATGTAGTTGTTCTTGCCAATCTATTTTGGTGCACCTATCATGCCTCTCCCTTCTCAGCATTATGGGGGTATCTCTTGTTGGTTCTAATGCTTCCTTGTTTTGATGAAGTGAGCTATGTATTTAGTATTTGTTCCTATGTACTAGGCAGATGCAGTGGTTGGGTACCTATGCATTTTAGTGAGATGGATCATTTACCATATGGACACTCTTTCATTCATGTTTTGGAGGCATCCTTCCATCTTTTGATCAGCTCTTCCGACTTTAGTGTTTTTTTCCAGCTGTATCTTCTAGTTTCGATGTTTTCCTTTGTTTTTCATCCTAATTCGAGTAGTGTCATTTGAGGGTATGAAGATTACAGTCTTCTCTACTTGATCATGTTCTATTATAAACGAGGTTCCAACGGTTATTCTTCGACAGTGTTTGCAACTTCATGCTTCAGTGGTGTTCTTCATGTTCATCCTTTATTCCTATTTTATGGGATATTTTCTAGTTTGGAGGCTTCTTCAGTCCTTCACTAGGCTTCATCTCTTTTTAGAAAGGGGTTTTTCCCACTGGGTTTTCTCATTTTCTACTCTTTACAGAGATTTCTTGTACTTGGGTACGTGATTAGGCCATGTTGCCAGGACCCACTTCCTGCTTTGAATAGTTGTTTCTAGGTTTAGCTACTCCCTAATTTTATCTTAAGGGGGGTGTTAGAGTAATAAGTTATTTCACTTATTAATTAAATCATTTTGATATAACTATTAAGTCACTTATTATCTCTAGTTTACTTAAGCTAAACTTTAGGCATATAATAATTAATTCTTTTGTTAATTATTATCATGCAACCTATGGTTTTCCCTTTTAGGGTTTTGATCACCTTTATAAGATTTGATCTCTTTGTATTTATTTAATTATCTGAGGATATTATCATATTTAGGGTTTTCTCTCCATTGTTTTCTCAATATGTTTCCTCTTCCATCAATCTATTATTTCTGGCCTCCATAGCTTTTGCTTCTCTCTTTCTATGACAGGCTTGCATGTAGGTGATTCTTGGGAGCTGTAGGGTTGAGTTTCATTAACTTTAATAAGTTCATCCAAATTAAGATAAGATTAATCCATTATTGAACAAATTAAAGTAAGATTCCTATGATTTAATTATGCAAATGCAAGTAAACTAAATGAACTATGAATATGATGAGCAATTAACAATAAGCTATTACCAACTCGGCAACATTTCTCTACTTCATGATTCCCTCTTTTTAGAAGAATTGAATCCTAATTATATAGAAATCCTCTAAACATGGATGGAAAAGATCAATTAATGATTGATGATTGAGATTGATCTCATACTAGAACAATCCATGTGCAACTGATTTGATTGGTCGAGACTCAAATTTGAAGAATCAGTTAACTCCAATGCTTAATCAATCATTTTAGAAGTTGCTAAATTGAATGATGAGTAAACAAAACTAATTGAATAGTTAATTGATTTGTTTCCAAAATGATAAGGGGATAATGTTAAGTTAATTGAACTTATTTGAATTATTTCCATAATGATAATCAGTTGACTAAACTAAACTAATTTGATCAATCTTTTTGGATTATTTAAATGTTTTAATGTACTTTCCTCCAAATTGTGATGTCATAATTAATTTAATCCCTTTGTGATTAATTGAAAATTATAATTTATTTAATCAATATCCTAAGACATTAATTAAATAAATAATATAAGGTTAATTTAATTGTCAACCCCATTTAGGATTTAGGAGTTAATTAATTAGATAGGATCAAGTGCAATAATTGAATGTGACCTAGAGTTTAGATCAAATCATATCGATAAGTTGAATTTCCTTAGATTAGGACTTAGGGGATTGAATCAAGATTAGGGTTTTCTTGATGAATAGTCAAGATTAGGGGCTTAGGGTTTTGTAGACCATTTTTGGGTCATTAAAATTTGAACAAGAATTTCAAAAAAAATGGGCTTGAAGATTTGAAATTCTTTCTTACCTTAGTGCATGATGTCGAACATCCACCCCATCCCAGAATTGATAGATGTCATGATGAGGCATTTTGATTCAGCAACAAACACCATAAAGTGTGGTAACGTTAAGGAGGAGATAAAGATAGATCCCATTAGAAGTATGTTATGCATCCCTAAGGGAGAGAAGCAAACAATAATTCTTGATAAGTCTACCCAGGAGCAAAAATGGAGAAGCTTGCCAGACTCACAAGCCTTTTTGAACCAAGAATTACGAGTAGAGTTTTTGGGTAGGCCAGGCTTCCCAATTCCTCATTTAGATTTTAATAATGACTAAAAAGACATATTTTCCATGCTTGAATTTATCTATGGGATGTAAAATGATTCACATGTGCAAGATTTCTAAGCAGTTGTGGCCTACAAGTTAAAATTAGAGTCGAGTTCCAACACCCGATATGATTTTACTGATACGATTGCAAATGAAAGGATCCAAAAAATTCAGGACTACCAAATCTCTTCTCAGTTTAGGTATCCCTCCTTTTTGGTCCATATGTTGTTGTATTAAAATTTTAATTCTTTGAAAAATCATTGAAGCTAGATATCATAAACCTTGTCAGTAGAAGGAAGCTTGTTTTTGTGTGCACACCCATTTTAAGTAGGTCAGGTGATTATGATGATTTCTTGAAAAGTTTCATGAGGCCTTCCATGCAGGTTTTTGTGAAACTATTTTATGAAAGTAGACTCACCACTGCCTAGATGTCCTGGTTACTAAATTTTGAGATTTAGATAGAATGGTTTTATGGAGTTAATTTTATGATTGTCTAAATGCATGGTTGTATCGAGAAGACTTTCTTACTCCCCACCTTCATCCTAGATAGAGTGTTGTCCATGGAGGTTTTTAGACAACTCTCTCTAGCTATGAAAGAATGGGTACAGGAAAGAACAAAGCAATTATGTATAAACCACCAGTCACTTTCGGTGGTGTGAGTATGCACAAGCAAAAATCCAAGAACCTATTGAGGTCAAAGCTTGCTCAGCTCGGTCCCTTGTTGATTGATTACTCTTGGGATTTTGACCCATATCAGTGTTTAAAGAATATAATTAATTTATCCCTCCATCTCTCTCAGCCATATTGGGAGATAATCTAATGAGCCATGCTCAACCATCGGCATATGTTTTAATTGATATTTCTTCATCTCATGTAAGAGGTCATCCCCTATGGATAGATTTCTACAAGGTAAATCATCCTTATAATCCTAATTTGAAGATTTTCTTGACTTTGAGGGACCGCCTGAGGAGCGAGAATTGGCCAGATAAAAAGATTGCAAACTTCTAGATTTTTTAGGCAGGAAACCAGGCTAAACTTTGATCCCCGTATAACAACAATTTAGATGGGGAATTTGAAGGAGAATGGGATAAACATCATAGTGAATAATCTACATGAGAAATCCAAGAGAAAGAAGAACATGTCCCCTATGTTCCTATTAATCTTTCAAAACAACATGATGCGACAATTGATATAGATGAAATGCCTATGGAGGAGGCGATACCTCAAAACATAAAAGAAAGACCTAAAGAAGCTAAGGTTTCTAAAGGAGCACGTTACCATAAAATCCTTACTCAAATCCTGGAGACTAAGAGGGGAAGGTCCTTGTAGCTTTTTTCTCCTCTAGAAAGGAAAAAGAGAAGGTTCAAGAAGCTCAAACTATAAGAATTGGATGAAGAATAAGAGGAATAGGACCCGCCTGTGATGCAAAAGGAGATACCACTGCCTCCACCATCATTAGTTCCTTAGGTAATTTTTTCTCCATCCCTCCTCTCTTCTTAGTCTCTGGTCACTCCTCCATCCCACCCTTATGTTCCCTCTGCTCAGATTTTGGCCTCCCCCGCTCTCTAAATATATTTGTCATTAGTTTTCCTATCCCCATCAGGATCCAAATTTATCCCACCTTTCAATATAATATCCCCACTGATGATTTCCCCTGGTACCCTTGTAGAACCCTCTACAACCTTAACCCCTTTAATTCCTCCAATTTATCATCCTATCACACAACATGAAGATATCCCTCCTACCATCATAGAAGTCTATTTAAGTGCCACCAAGAAATCCAGGCTAGAAAGAGCCCAAAAGTTGAGGGGTAGGGATGATAGCAAACCAACATCTACAAATGTTACCTCTGTATATAATGAGAAGAATAAAATCTTCATGGTTGTTACTTGGATGCCCACTACTCAAGGAAAAATTTAGGGCCAAATGTAGCCCAAAGATTTTTATTCGCATGCTATATTAGTGAATCTTGATCATGTAAGACCCCAAGATCAAGTGCATCTGATGGAAGAGTCTCAGAAGGTAGTCATTTTTTATTACCTTAAGCTCACTCAGAGGATGGAAAAGAGGGAGAGAGATTTGTAGAATTCTATTACTCAAAGTGACAACCCGAGGCTGCAGATTAAGGCTCTTCAAAAGGACAATCTATGACTTGCAAATGAGCTTCAGATTAGATCAAATGAAGAGATAGGTAGACTACAGGATAAGGTAGAAGAGCTTAATCATGATCTAAACCAAAGGTGTGATGAATTATCCCAAAAGGATAAGGACATAATGAACAATCAATCTCAACAGCTGCAGGTGGAGAAAGAGTCACAAGCAAAGGAATCATAGATTAAGAGTGAATTATAGAGTCTCTAGAGCACACTTAATCTAGAATAAGTGAATGCTAGGAGGGCATTAAAATAGATTCAAGAAAAAGAGAAGGACCTGATAGAGTGCCAATGAAGCTTGTTGATTGAGAAGTTGTGTGTATAACATCTCAAGGAGTCCATCAAGATGCAAGAAAAACAAATAAATCAACTACAAATATCCAAGACCACCTCAACCTCAAAAAGTTATTCACTTTTAGTACAACATCTGTATACTTCCTTCTGGGATGAAATTGAGATGTCCATGCTTAATCTGATGCCAACCTTCAAGTTTGTGGCTGGCACTGCAAAATTAATTTAATGAACTAGAAGTTTCCTTAGGGGCCACCCAACAGTAAATTTATCCCAATGTGAATGAGGAAAAGAGTTTGATTGAAAAACTTTATGAAGCGGACGATGGCACTTTAAAATATATTGGGATCACAGATAGACAACTTGTAGCAGTATGGGTTGGTGAGTTCATCAAGTGTGGAAAGGAAATTGCACATGCCAAGGAATGCCTTGATGAGATTAAGGCTTCAATTGTCCCAAAGAAAGTAAAAATAGAGGCATTCATACAGGTTAGACTCCCATCACCTTTTGGGTCGGATGGATCACTCCTAAATGAAGAGTTGGTTAAACAACTAATGGAGATAAAAGATAGGATCACTCTTTTGAGAAGGTAATAGGACCTAATCCCAATGCCACTCAAGTGAAGGAAATCTTGGACCCCCTTACATTTATCTAGTTTAGTTTGAACACATCCAGGGGTAGTTTGAGCAGCTTTACTTCCAGAGAAAAGATTGCCTTGTATAATGATTTATGTGACTTCCAACTTAAAAGTTTCCCAAGTGTAGAAGAATGGGCTCCCTTGTAGTCAGCTTTGGCATTTATCTGGACGATCCCCTCCCCCCTCTTCTTTTTTTAGGAACCATAGATTTTGGTTTCAACCTTGTAGGCAAGTTCCCCAAAAGTCACCAATTTTGTATGTCTCTATATAAACTGCCTTGCTAACGCAGATCAGAGTTTTCTATTATAAGCCAAAGTGTACCTTTTTCCTTTCACAGACCCCATCTTTCATTTGGTTGTAGATTCAAATGGTGTTGGACATGTGTCGCATCCACAAAAATTTTCAAAGAGTGCGAGGAGATTCTCTACCTAGAAAATTTGTCATGTTGCCAAGTGTCTTGGACCCATCCAGGCAAAGTTGTTCATGTTTTGAAGGATGGATGATGATGTTGGTATCAATTTTTTATTCTTTGAGGATGCGTGTTGGGTTGATTGATGTTTTCAAGTGACAACCTGCTTCAACAGCTCTTTTAATAGCCTTGAGAAATGATTTTCTCTAGGTGGTGGTCTGATCGGTGTGGGTTTCTGTTGGGAAGAATCTTTCTGGTTACGATTTTTGCTTTAAGAGAGGGTATTTTTATCTTTCAAAGGGTTGAATTTTTAGTTGATATAAAGACTGATATTTGACCTGAGGATATTTTCCTCTGATAATTTCAAGTACTATATTTGTAGACTTTTCTTCTAAATACTTTCTTGTTAATTTGGATTTGACTGTGCTCGATTGAACCTTTTTGGTTTAAATTGATGTTGAATACGCTAGAAGCCTATGTCAATTTGAATATTGGTTATCTTATAAGACTCTAGTATTTCTATGTTTGAGATTATTTTCAGTGATGGACTATGTTTGAAACCAACTCTTCCATTTGAAAATAATTAAGGAATAGAGGTGGTCCATGCATGTGATGTTATCAGAAGTAAATAGATGAATAGGCATCTTTGAATGTTATTATTGTTGTATGACTTTTATAGATGCACCCAAGAAATGATATGAATGTTTAGAGTATCTAGGATCTTTTCTTTACATTCTCATTTCAACAATGAAGGGATCGTTGTATACTATGCCAATTTATGGGATAATATTTTCATTTTGATGTTATGGTTTTGTCTTATATTTAAGAAAGATTGTGAGTAAGTAATTAAATGATATTGTGCATTGCATATAGCTTAGATTCATTTTAGATTTTTTTTCTATTTCCATTTCCTTGTTCATGGAGAGTCGACTAGATTGTTTTGAGTATTAGCAATTCGGTCCCATAATACTCAAACATTCCAGAAGGTTTGTTACCTTTCTGAAGTGTAAATTTTAGGATCAAAATTTTCCAATTCCAAGTTATGAGCACTTGATTTTTCAATATCTTCAAGTGAAATTAATATTTGTTTGTGAGAACTACTAAAAATTGTTAAATATGCCATTAGGACCTTCCTCTAGCGGTTAGACTTCTTCCAAGGACCAAAGCTCTGATACTAATTTTTAGGATTGAGGTACACTAAGAGGGGGGTGAATCAGTGTTCCAAAAAAATTTAGCTCTACCAAATTGATTCTTTAACCATAAACTAAAAACAATGAAAAGTAAACAACTTAACCATAAACAAAACATTCACAATATCATAACACCGTGATTTTTATCATGGAAACCCGGTCAAGGGAAAAAACATGGTGGGGATGGAACCCACAAGTAATTACTTCTACAGAAACAAGTTACCCTTTTAGGGGCTAAGTACATGAGTAGAATGCACATGCATTCAAGATTACAACCTAGAGATCACTACTCAAATACAAAACATATAATGAGTATCACTTCCATACAAACGATTTCATCTACAAAAGTGAACTGAGAAATGATATCAACAATGCTTGAACAATTCCATGTAAGTGCCAAGTAAATCTGCTTATCTGATAGCTAAATCTCTAATCAATGATCCATCATTTATACATAGCATATCACAAATATATCCAACCATCGCATCATTTAAAACATCTCAAAATATTGATATTATATACCCATCTTTAAATATAATAATTCTCACTGTTGACCTCAAAAACAAAATGTGTAGAGTGTGAAGTGTTAGCTAGATCTGACCTCAAAATGTGTTCCTAACCTCAAACACAAGCATATGTGTCATCACACATGTCAAATCTATCATTTCCAACAATCAAACTGATCGAATCATTGATATTATAGGATCACAAGTCAATCCAATACCCAACTCTCTCTTTTCTTCATTATACTCTATGTACCCAATATTCAGAAATGCGTAACTCAAACAAATAATAATATCAACTATTGCGGTCATAAACCAAAGTACATAATACCTCTCTGAATCTCCTCCTAGGTTCACACCTCAAAACTTGATCATACACTCTTATACTGATCCATATACTGAAACCTCTCTATTGGGTCTTCTATTCCATACTTAGCCAAATCTATAGTCTATCCTTTGGTATCATCATAGTAGAGCAAGTCATCTCCAGAATAGTGTATATTTGCCATCAATGAAAACATGCAACTCCTCCATATCAACATCTCTTTCCAATAGCTTTGATTGACATCATGTTTTCTTCTACACTAACAATTGATTTTCTCATGTCATGTATAGACTACTTTGCTCTTTTCTTTGATTGATTAACAATTTCAACAATAGTTTCAACAACAGGGTCTTACTGCACATTAGACTGAACGTTACATCTAATGTTTGTTTCTTTGGTACAATTAGAAAGAATAATTTCTTTGGTGGGGATTATATTCATTTCACCTATGATGTGTACTCCACAAGTAACTCTAACTATCTACCTTCATCCTGATCTCATTCCCTTTCTACCTCTACCTCTACCTCTACCTAGTGTCATGATTCTCAGTTTACTATTAGTCAATAACATAAGCATCAGGATATACATATGAGTGTGTGCATGAATGTATGTATATACATATGTCAAAGAGTTAAAATAAAAACCCAATTTCAAAATTAAAAAGAACCTATTGCAAGTGTTTAGGCACATGGGCATGTTCACATGTTTCACTTTTGCTTTAGGAAAGGGTGACCACACATATGAGTGTGTGCATGAATGTATGTATATACATACATCGAAGAGTTAAAATAAAAACCCAATTTCAAAATTAAAAAGAACCTATTGCAAGTGTTTAGGCACAAGGGCCTATTCACATGTTTCACTTTTGCTTTAGGAAAGCGTGACCATTGAATCCATCATGTCCCGGGTCACCACTGAATCCATCATGTCCCTTTTATGCCCACCATTGACCATGTACATTTCTTCTCTTGGACACATGTCCAAACATTATGGAACCCTAAAAACCAAAGTTTTCAATGCATTTAGAGATTATATAGTTATGTATACAATATACATGCATATACATATGTATCTATATAGTATACATGGCTACATATATAATTATGCATAAATATACAATATAATTATCCATACATATAAATAATTATATAGTCAAATGAAACCCTCAATGACATTGAGATAATCATTTAGATAAAAAAGGCCTTAGACCATACAAAAATAATGCAATCATTGAAGAAAAACTATGAACGCCATTTGAAAAATGATGACAAAACAAATCAAAATGTACGTATGAAGAAGTAGATTTAATTATTTTAATATAACCCTTTATGCATAAGGATAATCATTTAACAACAAAATGAAACCCCTCACAACATATACCAAATAGTAAACATTTTAATGAAATGGACATTGAATGCCATTTGAAAAAATAATGGTAATAGAAAACAAAATGTATGTATGAAGAAGAATATTTCATCATTTTAATGTAACCCTTTATACATAAGGATAATCATTTTACAACAAAATGAAACCCTCCACAATATATATACCAAATAATAAACATTTTAATGAAACCCATAGTGGCATATATACGACTGTATATGCATTATGTGTGTATGTATGTGTATGAATTATGTATGTATATCTATGTATGTACATGAATTATGTATATATCTATATATGTATATGCATAATGTATGTATCTAAAAGTGAGAGAGAAAATAAAAGCAGCTGATGGATGAGATAGAGAGGTAAATGTGATATGATTAAAAAACATTTATTAATGTTGTTACTATAATTTATGCGGGTAGTTTGAAAACTTGACATGAATTATAAGATGCAAGTGACACATATGCAACTAATATAAGGTTATAAAATGAATGAGGTTGCAGATTATGTATTAAACCCTAAGAATAAATAAACTTGATAGAAAACAGTAAATTTATTTGCTTACACTCACTGAAAATAGTATATGAGTATATGTTTTAGACTCTGAGAATACATAAAATTGATAGAAAATATAAAACAATTGAAAACATATGAAAATTACTTATAATATGAAAAGAGATGAAAATAGTTGAGAATAGTACCATCCTGAACAAGGTCTCTTTCATAAGGAATATGTAGAAAATTTCTTCTTCAACTCTGAACTGTGCATATGATATTCAGACAAAACAAAGATAAAATAGGTAGTAATGAAAATGAACTTGGAAATTCCCTTTATAAATTCATTCAAATGTGCAAGGTGAATGCATTCACTTGGGGTAGTTGAATTTCAAATTTGAATATTGGTGGGAAACATTCGGTCATTTCATACTTAATTTACAAGTTAAATTCTTAATGTTTTGGACAATTGGTCATTTCATACTTGCATTTGCAATTTATTTATGATATCATTGGATTTGATCTTATAATTTTTTTTTTATTGCTTGTTTTTGTGTCTATTGGGGAGCCTTACACCAGTTGTTGAAAATGAGGTACTATTTTCAAATGGAGTTAATGTATGTATAAATGCAAAGAAGTTGGGGAGAAAGTGCATATGATAGCCTATTAAGTTCATATTTGTTTTTTTATATTATCATTTGAGGAATTATATGGGGATCTCTGCTAGATCTTGGATGTGGCTCTGCAACTTGTCACCATGATTATGGCTGATGTATGAGTGATTGTTGCATGCCTTTTTATTGTATCTCATGTCATTTTAATGCTTGCATTGGTGTCTCTTGTTTGATTTGCGTGCTTTTTTTCCCTTGTTTCATTTGTGATATTTTTGTGTTGGTTTTGTTGCCTTGTATTTGCCTCTACATTTTGGGTTTTAACGTGCCTCTAACCTGGTTCACGCGTGTGATGGGAGGGCCGAGATATCCCCCAGAGTGGTATCGAGATCATTATGGTTGAAGTGAGTGCAAAAATTAATGATGAGGGTAATAAAACCACGAAGGTGGTGGATAAAAAGGTCACAGAGGATGGAAATACCGAGAACCCAAGCAAGAAACTTTCATATAAGAAAGTGGTGGCTGATAGCTCCTCATCTTTCTCAGCCAGTGTAGAATTTAATGGAGTTTTTAGCAGAAGGGTGGTGGACGCCGAACATGGATAATTGGGATGGGTCGCAGCCGATGGAAGTGGAAGAGTTATAGGAAGTAATTGATGACATTATTTTTCCATTAGTATGCAAAGAACACTTTCAGTAATCATGCACCGAAAGACGTGATAAGAGAAAACTGTCAGAACAGTTCAAAGGGTAAACCAAAGACACAATGCAAAGCAAAACTAAAAGTGCTAATAGGAACCCAATAGGAACAACCCGAGAGAGGAACCTAACAAGACAAATCTCAAGCAAAACCAAAAGAGCATAAACAGAGGAACTTGACAGAGCAAGGGAACCCGACGGACGGATCAATCAAAGGATCGTCAAAAGATAGGTAAACTAATTTCTATGAAGACCAAGCATCAGGCACCGAAAGTCAGTTACATCCTGAAAAAATTGGATTTGACTTCCACATCAGATAAAACATTCATATTCTATCTATAGAGTCTTGATTTGTTTTAAAACCATTAATTAAGGGACAAGAAACATTATTGTAAGTTCTTTAATCAGTCTACTGATTTAAAGCACATAGACTAAAAGATCAAGGTCAAGTTGTAAACCTATGATCATAGAGTTAATATTGTTTTATGTGAAACTTAATTAGGTCAATCTATCTTATAAATAGATGTTGTAATCATTCACTATGATGGATGAGAGGATGAATGTAGCCTACGAGAACATCTATGGATCAGACTGAGAGTTTCAAGAACCAGAACAACAAAAGGTGAATTTGGTTATCAAGAACCAAGAACAGAGGCTACCGAGCAACAGAGGTATTATTAAATCACATTAGGTGATACACTTATACATGTAATCTTGAATGAATCTATAATCAGCAATAGGAGATTGCATAAGCTCAGGTCAAAGTGTAATTTTCTTACATTCTAACAAGTGAAGAAAAGTGTAAAAATCCTTTAAGGAAGGTGGATTTAACAATCCTATTGTAAATCTCTTAACCAAGTGCACACTAAATAGTGTAGCTAAAGCTCTTAACAGAGTAGAATTTAACAGGTCTCCATAGATACTCCTAATAGGGTAAATCATTAGAAGTGATCAAATTGTAATCCTTAACCGGCCCCTTCCAATCTGTAGATAGTGAAGAATTTTTGGGTGTCATCCCCACCGCATTTTTTACTTCCTAACAGAAGTTTTCTGCGTTGTCATATCTTGTGTTATGTGTCAATTACTTTCATGAATGTTTCTATGAATGTTCACATGTTTGATTAAGTTAAAAAAGAATTGATATGTCTTACATCAAGATAGTATAGAACAAATGGTTGGATAATCAATTAATTACATAAAGGTTAAAGGATAAAAGAGATAAAAGTTTTAGAGGTATTGATTCACCCATCCCCTCTTAGTACACACTTCCCATTAATTCAAACAATTGGTATCAGAGCTAAGTATCTTATTTGGAAATCTTAAAGTCTTAAGAGAAAAGATCATATAATGGAGAAGTACAAACTTGACAAGAGTATTGAGAATCAGAAGCTAGAAATTCAGATCTTCTATGAGCAGTATAAAGAAGCTAGAATCAAGATGAGATAGTTGTTATATGAAAGAAAGATTATGGCATCTCCCTATAATGAAACAGATTACCATGAGGAAGAGATACCAAATTTCTTTGAGTCTTCAGGATCAACTACTAGCAAAGCATCATACACATCAGAAGAAAGCATCACAAGCCTAAATAAAATCAACCAACATCTGGCTGGACAAGTGAAATCTCTGCAAATCGGTCAAGAGACACAGATGGTAAGAATGATTGATGTCATGACTAATTATATACAAGATGAGAAAGAAAGAACACTAGCTATTGATGATAGAAGGAAGATTACTGAAAAGCTACAAGAGAAAGAATCAGAAATACAAAGATTAACAGAACATCATCATAAGATTACAAATCAGATTACTCTTATGAGTCAAGAGGCAAATAGAATGAATGTTGAACTCATTGAAAGAATAGAAGTTATTGGTGAGCTAAGGGGAGAAAATGAAAAGCTAAAACAAGAACTCATAATTTAGCAGCAACATAATGAAATTATCAAGAAAGCTGAAGAAAGCAATAAAAGAATGGATGATTTTCTTGATGGACAATGAAGAATCAACAACAACACCGGTCTAGGCTATACCAAGAATGGAGAATCATCCAATCAAGATGATCCAAAGAATGTCTATGCAAATCCAAGGCTAAGAAAGCTAACATATAATCACTGTGGAAAGAAAGGCCACACATCAAATGTATGCAGGAGAAAAATGAAAGGTATTCCTAAATCCACATCTTCATTCATAGGATTTTGTTATAAATGTAACAAGAAAGGACAAAGCATATGAATATAAGTCTAAGATGAAACAACCAAAGAAGGAAACCTACAAGGACAAATATTTTCCTACTTGCAAAATGAATGGGCACACAACACTTGAATGTTGGAAGAATAAAAAGAAAGCATGAAAGCCTAAAGGTCAAGAAATTGCGTATCAACCAAAAAGAGTCAGTAACCAGTATGTATGGGATTAAAACACATGGACAAGTTGTACAGCATGTGGAAGATTTGGTCACATTGATGCAAATTGTATGAGATAGTGGCCAAGAAAATCTAGAGGCTGGACTAACCCCAAAATGATATGCTTACAATGTCATAAAGTTTGTCATCTAAAGAAAGACTGCAGAGACCGAATGATAGAAACCAGCACTTTCCCCAATGGAAATACCATTGAAGACATCCGAAAGATGAGAAACAAAATGTGGAGGAAAGATAAAAACAATGATGAAGTTGGACCGAGCAATGCAATTGGTGACACCCTATCCAATGGATTTGGTGACATCACCACCCCCACCTAAGCAGAACAAGTAAGTATGGAACTGCACTACACTAAGTTGTATTTTACATCAATTCCATAATATGTCAATGACATGCCAAACTAGCATAAGTAAATATGTATCTTGGTATTACTTGTTAAAATATGTGAAAAATACTCCTTTGGGTAATACATACTGAAATCCATCGGTATACACTCAAATCTGAATTGTCTGCACTTACTAAAAATTGTCGGTTAACATGTTAAAGCTAAATTTGCTAGTGTAAATTGAGAATCGTCGGTAATCAAGCAAGTTGAAAAAGTCATCTTCGCCAAAACACCGAAACCCATCGGTAAAAGTAAGAAATTAGACAACTGCCCTGAAGCATCATGTTGTCACTGAAAAGATAAGTTAGTGTTTAACCCGACGATTTTGTCTTCACACACCGAGGAGTGGTTGAGAATTAATGACTTGACTTAGGGAAAAAGTCTATAAAAAGGTGACAGAAGGGTTTCATTTCTCACCTGTGATTTGAGTGAATGACCAGAGCGAGAAGAGACAGCATTATAGAGTGACTCCAACCCATTACAAAGCACTCCAAGTAGATCAATCACAGTTACAGAGGTTGAAGTAAGTACTAAGCACAACCAAGAACTCTGTTCATCTTTTACAAAAAGCCCTAAATGTCTGAAATAATGGCCACGACTTCCAGGACCACTAAACTGAAGAGAATCAAGAAGGATAAGGTCAAACTTATCAAGAATTATACTTGTGTGGAACCCCATTACAAGATATTCCTAGAGGTTTCATCACAACCCGACAATACTGGAGCATTCTTGCGAATACCAGCTAGGGTTTTGCTCGTCGAAGACGTATGAGCATACATTCACTGCAAGATTGCAGAAATTGGTGACCTCAAGGTTGAACAAGCTTTCAAGAAGCTATGTAATGATGATGGATTTATTAAAGATGAGCACAAGAACATATAAGTGAAAGGGCTCATAAATGCCCTATTGTTCCCAAAGGTATTCAAGGTCGAGTGGATTCAGTTAGTACTGAGCAGAATTCACAACCACAAGCTATGGCTAGATGAGCCTAAACAAATAACATGAGATGTTATTCATGTAGTCACTGGTTATCTAATAATTGATAAGGTAAAATCATTGAAGCACCCACCCAAGGCTAAAATTGAAAAGAATACAAGAGCTAAGTGTGATGGAAGAGGACTTAAGGTATCCACTATCACAGATGATGAACTAAAATTTGGATCATGTGTCCTAGGCTACAAATTCTTTCAAGATAGAAGAATGAACAACATGGCATCTGGAGTAGTGGATACAACATATAAGATTGTAAAGAAAGGAACTCAGTTGGATCTGTCAGAACTTCTACTCAACTAGTTAAAAGAAAACTTGAAGACAATTAGAAATGCAAAGACAAACTCATGTAAGTTTGGCTCACTTATCATGTGCATTTTATTTTACTTCCAAGAATCTTTTCCATCAGTAGGAGATGTAAAATGGGATACAAATAGACTAGTCACTATACAAATAAGTGAGTATATAACATCACTGGGAGACAATTTTGAGATAGTTATGGATGAGTACTTTACTGAATTCAAGGAAAGAATGCAAAAAAGAGTAAGGATCCTAGAGAAACTAATTGAGAAACTCAAGAATGATATATGCTTCATTGTTGACACATATTACACATATATAAAACTTGTTCTACCAAGGACAACATGGCTACAACCACTAGACTATGAGATAAACATAGATCAAGCATCCAATGCAATCGATGCATTGATAAATGAGCCCTTAGAAAAACTCAACCAAATCTTGACACTTATGAAGAAGCCAAAGAAATAATCAAAACTGGCTTGGTTGTGAAGAAAATATATAGGAAGAAAGATAAAATGGTAAACAACTTGAAGAAAAGGTTGTCGGTTACAGAGGAAGAAACCAAGGGATAGTCACCCGTCGGTGAGGCTGAATAGGAAAGTGACTCTGAGTCTACAGAGTCAGATACCCCATTACCAAAACAAGCTAAGAAGCCTAGAACCGCAACTGCTTCAAGGACCAAAAGTCAAATAGCTAAGGACACAAGTCCTTCACTATTGAAGAAAGGTCAAGTAAGGACCTATAAGAGAAAGCCTCCAACCAGACAGTCCAAAGATACAAAAAGAAGAAAGTTCATTAGAACTAAGGAGGACATTGAGGACACATAATAGGATGAAGGTGTTCATGAGGAGAAGAGTAAGATCCCTAAAACCATTGATGAGATTTGTCCACTAATGGTTAAATCAGGATCAATTACTGAGTCAAAAGTCAGAAGATGGTTAACTCCAGATCCCTTGGACCAGAACAAGATTGAAGAGGCAATCATCAAAGTGATGAGTACATTTAAATATGTACCAGTACAATTTTATGACAAAATTCCCAATGCACTATATGATAGAATATCTGCCAGATGGACCTATGCATTGAATAATGAGAAAGAGGTAAGGGAAAGAGTCCTTGTTTCTTTTATGCCTCCTGAATCCAAAATGGAAGAAATCAAGGGGATGATGGAGAAACATGCATAGGAGTTCTCACCCAATATGAGAGCTTACAAGATACTTGATGGCAAGATAATAGACCTAGAAAAGGACAACAGCAAAATTTGGAGTAAGATACTCAATAGACCTACTAAGGAAGAAAGCCCCAAGAGAAAACTTCTCACAAATGAACCACACAAGGATGATCAGGCTACTGAGAGCACAGAACCAATTATCATCATAGATGTTGAATTGGACAAAGAGGAAATGGACACCACAGGAAACAATGATATGGATATTGCAGATGAGACATGGTCAAACACAACTATGGAAAACATTGTGGGCAACACAATCATTGACATTACCAATGATCCAGCAGAAGAAATACAGAAAGATGAAGATGTCATTGTTACCAAGGACAAGACCAAGGAACAAGACACTACAATTGACACTTCACAGGTGAACATACCAGGCAACATGCCAATATTGGTGCAAGCCATCAATATACTTCAAGAAAAAGATAAATCACCTAATAAAGATTTAATCATTCTCAAGGATGCAGAGGATGAAGGAAAGAAAGACAACACCGATGACCAGAATGTCATCAGAGACACTCAAAATGTAACTGATACTAACAAGGTTACAAAAGGAGATTCAAAGAAAACAAATGGAGAAACTACTGAGAAGGATACATAGGCAAGGGAAGATGAAGTACATAAGGATAACGATGAAGGAGATAAACCCAAAGATGGCATTCCTAAGGAAATAGAAAAAGTTGCTACAGATAATGTCAAGGTTGATGTGGATACGTCCACTCAAAACCAACAAGATAACACCAAGGCATAGCATCAAAAAGAGGCAACACCCCTAATCACTTCATCCAGCACAACAGACAAAGCCGAGAAGCTTGCTATGGTTCTACATTCAAGTGAAACTTAGAAGAAGAGGAAGAAGAAGAAGAAGAAGGAGAAGGAGAAGAAAACCAAAAAGACTAAGTTGGAAGTCACTCTAGATGAGATAATTGAGATACCCAAATGTGACCCAACTACACTAGAATATGAAGCACTAAAAGAGTAGGGTGAAATATGCCAAATGAAGGCACTACATGAGAAGCTAAGAAAGGAGCACAAAGACTCCATGGTACTAGACACAACTAGGGACATCTTGAATCAGATTGTACCCAATGTTGATGTTGATCACAATAAACCTATCCTTGATCAACTATACACTCTCACCAAGGCCATCACAATGCAGAACATTGATATAGAAAAGGTAATTGAGGAGAGAGAAGAGAAGAAATATCAGCACAAATGTATTGAAAAGATCAACCAAGAAGTGACAGAAAACAAGGTAAAGCTCTCAGAATTAGTAAGTGAATCAGATCCAATAATTGTTGAAGTTATTTCCTTGATACAAAAATTGAGCACACTTCACAAATTCACTAAGGATCATAGTGATAAAATAGCAAATTTAGATTATAATCTAGCTACAAGTGCTAAAGGCTTAACCACTGATGATAATGCAATAAAGTTGCATTATGAGAAAATTGTTGAGATAAAAAGGTTAAGATAGGAACTGTGGGAAGCCAAAACATAATTTAGGGAAGAGGTTACCGAGCTCCAGGCTCAACTTCTACCAAGTCTTACACTGCTTCAATAGCATATCAATTTAGCAAGGCAACTAATAGCCACCCCCGAGATGTCAGTAGTAGACAACATCTACGATATGCATGCAAGAATCACACTCGAGCACATGGCTCTAGACAACCTGAAGGCAAAATGGGAGAAGATGATGAAGGACATGAAGCCCTCACACTCTCATATTTTTGATAAGCTATAGGTATACACCTTTTCCCTTAATATCAAAAAAGGGGGAAAATAATGATATGTACAGATGGGTACAATTTGGAAACTATACAATACATAAAAAGAACAAAAAAATGGAGTATAATGATATGATATGATATATAAAGCACAAGGTGAAAAAGAACAAAGTATCATGTACATAAACTTATACTATATTATCCTATGCATAGGGGGGGTCATGAAATGACTAAGGAATATATATGGTATACATACTAAACATTTTGTTAGTATTTTTCACATATTTCTTTTTTATACTAATGTCAAAGGGGGAGATTGATGACATTATTTTGCCAATATTATGCAAAGAACACTTCCGATAATCATACACCGAAAGATAGCATAAGAGAAAAATGATGTAACAGTTCAAAGGGTAAACCAAAGACAGAATGCAAAGAAAAACCAAAAATCCTAAGAGGAACTCGACAGGAACAACCCCACAGAGGAACTCAATGAGACAAATCTCAAGCAAAACTGAAAGAGCAGAAATAGAGGAACTCGACAGAGCAAGGGAACCCGATGGACAAGTCAATCAAAGGATCACCAAAAGATAGGTAAACTAATTTTTGTCAATCAGGATTGAGCCTATAGCTAGATGTAAAATCTATCCATCCTATTGAAACATGAAACATTCTCATAGGTGGATGAGAGAACGAATCTCTAGATTCTAGGTCGGTTCCTATTGAATTTGGAATATCACCTAATACTGAATCTTTATAGTTTTGGGAAAAGGGAGAAGGAAAACTTGGAAAATGAAGAAAAAAACTAATTAGGCAAGGTCATACACCAAGATGAACGCAGATTTATCAGAATTTGCAAGACTGTACTTACAAAACACACACTACTAAGTTCTTCAAATGATTTCACTTCTCAACACCTAGGATAGTTTACAATTCCTTATTAGGGTTTGGTACCACTAATAGTAGGAATTCAACCAACAAATACATAACTTCTACAGAAGACTAATTCTTTGAACATAGAATAGGAATTTGTAGCAATGCACTAATTTGTGCTTAAAAGGGGATAAACACTTAAATGCAGAAAACTTGAAAAGGATAGATGCAAGACTCAGAAAATATGTGTGAATGGTAAAGCCAGCTTTATTATCTCCAAAATCTACAAAATGGTTACAAAATACAAAGGAAATGGGCAAAGGAACAATGTGTTCACTAATACCTCAAAATCCCCAAATTTTGAACCCTTTACAATGAATAAGAACATTGAATTTATAGCCTCCAAGGCTAATTTTGAAAATGAAAACTCCCCCTAAAAGTGCCTCTAAAATAGATAGATCCCCTGAAATTAAGGCCCAAATAATTCCCAATATATAGTTCTCTCAAAAGCCTTGCATGACCTTTATAAAACCCTAAACCTAAGGTATAAATCATGCCTATAATCTAGCCATCAAATATACCTTTTAATGTTGATTTAAATATTTACATCTTATCCATATATTATCAACATGTTACATGGCATATCTAAATATATCCCTAAGAATACATTAGAACATGGAATCCTAACCTAAAAACCCTATCATATGGTAAAAAACTGATCCATATTTACAAATAACCCTAATACCATGTATAACCCCAACACATGAAGTTGACGTCATAACTTCATTAGCCCTAACTCATCAATTAATTCCATGGTCAACACGACCCAAAAATATCCCTGACATATCATGTGATGATGATGTCGTGGCATCCTTAGTAGAGTCATCATGCACTATAGTGGTCAAAAACCTAACTCAACCTACGTTGTGGATTTCAAAATCTTATTGATTTTGATTTAGGCATCATTTGTATTGTATCTCATTTTGCATTTTGTGTGTCAAGAAGCAAAGAGTTTAGGGTTTTGCTTCCGCCATGCTGGTGAACTCAGACTTCATTTTTTTTGTTCTTTCTTGCTATGATATGTAACTGGAAGTGAATAACAATGAAGAATGCGGGCTCCTGTTAGCTATATATTTTGACTTGCAGCTTGGGAGTCTTCTACACATGAACTAGGGACCTTTGGTGTGATCTTAAGTGTAACTAAACTTGGGCTATATTCTGTTAATGTCACCATTCTAAGAAAGGTAACGCGGCCTCTTGTAGTTTGCATATTATTTTTTGATACTACAGTTCAAATCCATGAATAATAATGTTTTTTGCTTCTAGTTTTAGGAAGGTTGGGCTTCTTGTAGTTAATTGGAGTGTATCATCTCTTCTAGGTCACTGCATATCTACTGGAACTCAAGTTTTGTTTTCTATGAACTTGCATGCATCTGGGTCTATTGTTTGTTTTGCATGCCATGTATGCATGGTGCCTCTTTGCATGTATCACAAGAACTTGATCTCTCCCCACAACTACACTTCTGGTCATAACTAAAAGTTTGAAGACCATAATCTATGGCATTTTGCATGTACTATTTAGAGAACTAGAACTCGGGCTTCTTGGTTTGGAGTAAACTCGACCTCCTATATTTCTCACCTTGGGGTTTTTTGCTAATGTTCACATACCATATAATATGGCACCTCTCTGTATGTTACATCTTAGTTGCACTTAAACTCAGCATAGCTTGTTGAATGTCGGCATCTTGAACTAGATCTTCTTTGCTATCCCGCGGGTTTTAACTGTTTGTTGAGTCTTCGTTGTTTGTTAAAAGTGGGTATCTTGCTCTCGAGTTAGTTTATTTGATGGGCTATGAAGTGGGCCTTCTTACCATCATGAGCTTGGGCTTGGGCTGGAGTGTAGCTGAAAGACAAGGAGATGTCTTTCTTGAAGCTCGGCCTCTTCTAGCCACATCTTCAGACTTATTCCAAACACATGGTGTGTGAAATAACTCAAGCTTGGACTCCATGGTTCAAAATCAGGCTCCATACTTGATCTGCAAGTTTTAAAGATAAGTTATATTCTTCCCTTCATTTTCCTTGTACTGTTGTCGGCGTATTTTAGAACATCTTTGTATCTCTAATTTTTATCTGCTCTTCACTGTCAACATTGTCACTTCCATAGCTTGACTGTAGATGAATAATTATCTTTGTAAATGCATGCTATCTAAAGTCTTTTAAAATATATAAACTCAAGCTCCTTTGCAGTTCATCCTCCACTAATGTTCACTCCTCATCACTGTTTATACTTGGCTTCTATTAGACTTATTTCATTGGCACTATCCTTGCTAATGTACATGTCATGATGCTTTATGATTGCATGTTGTTTTGCAAAAACACCCACTTAGCTTACTTTGTAGATCTGGAAGTGAACACCAAATATATGCAATCTGTCGATTTATTAAGAGATGAGCTCGAGCTATTTTTCTTTATCAGATGTCTGCAAACTTTGTCTATTGTAAGTTGTCTTTCTATAACATCTTTGTATCTCTTCTTTAAATCTGCTATCATTGTCAACATACTTGAAAAAACCAAGAACCCACTTTGTCAAATTTTGTTAAATATAAAACTTGTGTTGTCATTTATGCTTTGAACACCAGTCATCATACTCTACTTGTGAACACATAATTAAGATAAAATTATGCAAACTTATGCCTCACTATTTATAAAAATTCTCCTACAGCTCGCTTATTGTTAAATTTTTCATTTCCATAGTTCGGTTGTAGGTGTATTTAGACTTTGTAAATCTGTAAAAGGTATTAAACTTATAGCTTGATAAATGAACCCAACGAACAGTTTACTGTCAATACACTGTCAAAAAACCAGTCATTCATTTCCATCAATATACAGTCAAACACAATCAGCTTCATAAAATAAATCAAAACTTTAAAAGCTCACTGCATTAGAGTTTCTGTAGCATAATCACTATTTAA
The DNA here is from genome assembly GCA_018584345.1 of Thuja plicata. Lineage (NCBI taxonomy): Eukaryota > Viridiplantae > Streptophyta > Pinopsida > Cupressales > Cupressaceae > Thuja > Thuja plicata. Next base: position 1,506,934 of record MU225359.1, read on the forward strand.
AATGAACTCCTACAACTGATTTCTTTGAAAAACTTGTAATATGCATATGACTTGGTCTTCATTTTGATTGATCTGCATATATTTCACCACTGTTGAACATATTTTCCAGTTATAGAAATGAGTCATTTATTCATGCTTCCATTAATACTTATTTGATGGCATAGTCACTTTGGTATTTGAATTCAGTACTTTGAAAACAAAGATCATTCTAAGACTTACTGGCACAAATTACTAGGCTTAAAAATAATTCTCTTTTGATGCTGAAACTGAATTCTTTAAAAGAAATGCAATAAGATATAAAATGCTTGTTTATTATACATGAAGTTCGAGCATAGGCTCGTGACACTCAAAGATATATTTTGGTAAACATTTTATGATTCTTTATAGTGCAATTTTGTAGCATTTCTTCTGTAATCAGCAACAATTAGTGATATTGTTGAATTTGTATTTTTGAATCAACAAAAATATATTGTACCAATATTCATGAAACTGCATCATGTGATTTGATCTTGACTCTTTGTAATTTTGGCACTTTCAGTAGCATTTCAGCCTAATCTGCATTTCTTTTCTTTGACTGAATGTAAAAAACCGGTCAGCTTGAAACACTCTATAAACCAACACTTATTTAATCTACAAGTTTGATTCCTGTTTGTTGTAACATCCTCCAATTAGGAACAATCTACATCATCTTATCTCATATGCATCTCTTATAATAGCATTGCTATTATGTATTGAGTCCTCTTTCTTTTTTGAACTTATGAATTCATGCATCCTAAATCTAGTGAGGTTTGAGCATGGGCTCATGATACCCACTAGATTTATGCATTCTTCTTTTGCAACTTGTGAACTCCTACATTGTTATGTTTCTCTTCCTTGTACACACCACTTACAACACATGTTAGATTAGTAAGCAATCAGTTATTCAACCTTGGTATATAAATGTCATGTGAAATGGCATTTATTTATGAACGTTGGTTTTCTGGTTGGGTTTACTAACCTAAGGTGTGGATGACCTAAAAAAGGTTTCTCGGGTACAAGACCCAAGTCCCTTTGATTCAGATTCTTTTTTCTTCTAAATAACAACTTTTGAACAATGCAGGTTAAAAACTATATGCAGTAAAAAGGTTTCATAACATTATGTCCCTTTGATACTTTATTTAGTTGTTGCAGATGTGTACCTTGTTATTGTATTGATGTTTACACAATGTATAGTACTGAACCAAAAATTTTGATAATAGTAGTATGTTGTTTGTGTTTTATGCATTGCTTAGATCTAGTTGGATCTAACACCATCTTCTCTCTCATGGTGTAGGTAAAATACAAAAGACTTAGGATGAGACAAGGCAAAAGTCTTGAGGACCCACATGACACCATTGTTCAACCTCTACATGGAGAAGACCAGTTGACAACAATCATATGTTAAGGAAATGCATGGGACCCCTACTCCATACTATTAGCATGCTTCTTTTTACTTTCAATAATGTATATTTTCTCAATGTTTTTCAACAGAAAGATGTAACCTAAAAAGGAATAATTGCTTATTGAATTCATTTTGAATGTTCAATGTAATGATTAATTTTATATATTTGAAATTTTTGAATCAAATCAATACCTAGAACATTATATATGTTATCAAGGATGCAAAGAAAATTATTTTGTCTTCAATATCTGAACAATAGTGTTGAATAGATGTACCTTTATGAAATCCTTCTGCTATTTATAGTTTTTATGTTGCATGTGTACTTTCTCTTTTGAATTTAAGCAAATTCTGCACTTTATCAAATCTATAATTCAATGTAAGATAACAATCAATTTATCAATTTAGGGTGCAACTAAAATAATATCATTTTCTGGCAACCTCTTAGGGATGTTTGCCTGCTGAACAAAAATCAGACCAGTTGCCTTTTTCTTATCCATTGGGCTAGATTCTTCAACTTTTAGGAACAACTAAACTTCTCAAAACTGACAACCAACTGAAAACTAAAAACTGAAACTTGTGTTGATCAGCACTTAGAGAAAGAAAAAATATCAATGAACAACACCCTGCACCTCATCATTGCTATCTGAACCTATATTTATGATGTGATGTAGTGGAATGTATACATGCACCATATGATGGACATAATTTAAATGATGATGATGTTGTCCAGAAATATAAACCAAACCTAAAGGCAGAATTAGCTTGAACAACAATCTTTGATTGCATGATATAGGTGTGGGCATGATGCATATGATATGGGATAGCAGAAATTATCCATGTCTCATATGATGGGTATGATGTTCATGCATATTTCATGTGATTGATCTTGTTGTTTCTGTTCATTCTAACCTTCAAAACTTCAAAACAAACTATCTGAAAACAACTTCTCTTCCCACCATGATCACATTATTGAGCTATTCATTATTTATAACCGGAAATCCAAGGGAATTCCCGATTATGGATGATGTGTATCTTCTTGATTTGACCATTGTGTGAAAAGAAGTACTAATTGCAACTAACTGAAAGGTAACTAACTATGTGCAGAGCACTTATTCACACCAAACTAACCTCAAAAGCAACGCTTGAGGTGGATCCCATTAACTAGGATCGGAAATTCTTCTCCCTCCATGTTTGAGAGCTGAAAAGCATTATAGGTCTTGCATCCTGTAATCACAAATGGACCATCTCAAATGGCATCAAATTTTGAATGCTTACCAGGTCTTCTCTTCATCTCATCCCATTCATAACCAAATCACCTTCTTGAAAGACTCTTGCGACAACTTTTCTGTCAAATGTCCTCTTCATTTGAACATGATGTTCTTCCAACTTTTGAAAGGATTATTTCCTAATCTCTTCTAACTCTATTAATTCAGCCAACCTTACCTCCATGGGTTGTTGGTTCAGCAAGTTCAATTCCTTGATCAGGATCAAACTTGGAAACTCTACTGAAATTGGCATTCTTGCCTCTCTTCCATAAACCAGCTTATAAGGTGAGTTACCTGTTGATCATTTTGGAGTGATTCCATCAGCCCACAAGGCCTGCTTCAACTTTCTGCTCCAAACTCACTGGTTGTCTTCAATAGTCCTCTTGATGATGTGAATCATATTTTTATTTGTTGATTCAGCTTGTCCATTACCCTATGGGTAATAATTGGATGAGGTACTAAGATAAACATTATTCTTTACTGCCCAATTAGTAATTATGGTGCCTAAAAATGCCAAAGCATTATCAAAAACAATGGTCTCAGGTGCTCCAAACCTTGCAATCAGATCTTCATAGAAATTCAGAACTGAAGTTTCATTTGCATCTTTCAATGCAGCAACTTTAGTCCACTTAGTAAAATGATATGTTGCTATCAATATATATCTATGCCCTGAACTTGATGATGGGTTTATGGGACCAATAAAATCTAAACCCCATTTGAAAAAAGGTTTCTCAACTTGAATTGGATTAAAAGGTAAAGCTACTAACCTTTGCTTGTTTGAGAAAACAACACATTTCAAACACCTTCTTACCCAAATGAAGGCATCTTTGTATAGGTTTGGCCAAAAATAGCCACCCTTCATTATCTTCAATGTTGTAGTCCTTGTTGTAAAATGACCACCTGTTGGTCCATCATGGAATTATTCTGGGACCTTGTCAATTTAATCTCCACTAATGCATCTCAGCAATACACCATTATAATCCCTCCTATACAACACATTATTCAATACACAATAAGGTATAGATTGCAATCTAAATACCTTCTTTTTTATCTATCCAAACCTTCAGGACAACGTCTTGTTTGCAAGAAATCAACCATCTCTTTCACCCAATCATTCTGAGAATCTGGGATTGCAACTTGTTCATTGTCTTCTAAGGCCAAAATTGCTTCAGGATCCTCTTTTGGAGTGTTATCTCCATTTCAAACAAGTTGTTCATATAAACCCTTACCTCTTACCAACTTGGTAACTTTAATTTCAATGTCATATTCCATTTCCTTTGTGATCCAACCAGCTCTTTTGGTGTTGAAATCCTTATTCAACAAAAACTCCTTAATAGAAGGATGTGAAACCATTAAATTTATCTTATTGTTAGAAAGCATATGTCTGAATTTCTTCATACTTCTAATCACGGCAAGTACGTGCTTCTCAACAAATGAATAATGTAGTTCGTAGTCCTTAAGTCCTTGACTGAAAAAGGCTATTGGTTGTTCACAACCTATGTCATTCTTCTGAACTAACATGGCAGCAATGCTATCAACATTCCCATAAGCATACAAAATGAAATCCTTTGAAAAGGTAGGATTTAACAAGGTAGGGGCAGTAGCTAATGCTTCCTTAATCAATTCAAAACTGAGCTTGCCTTCTTTGGTCCATTTAAAATCAATGTTTTTCTTGAGCATGACTGTTAATGGCATTAGTAATCCAGCAATATCTGGAATGAATCTCCTAACAAAGTTGATTCTTCCTAAGAAAATTTGAAGGCCCTTTTTGTGAAGAGGAAGTGGTAAGGAAAGGATAGCACTTACTCTTTCGGGTTCAATAGTGACACCCTCCTTTGATACAATAAATCCCAGTAATTTTCCTTCATGGACATCAAATACACTCTTCTTCGGGTTTAAAGAGATACCATATTCTCTGCATCTTTCAAAGACAATCCTTAAATGTTGAAAATATTCTAATGCATTTTTTGAGAATACAGTTATATCATCTAAATAAACAAGTACAAACCCGTACATCAGATTTATGAAGGCCTTGTCCATAGCCTTCTGAAAGGTTTCACCTGCATTAGATAGACCAAATGGCATCTTCTGATAGGCCATAGTTCCCCATTTGGTTGTAAATGTTGTTTTAAACCTTTCCTCCTCCTTCACAAAAATCTGGTTGTAACCAGAGAAACCATCCAGCAATGAGAACTGCTCTGAACCTGAAACAACCTACAATATTTATTCCATGGAAGGTAAAGGATGTCTATCCTTCAATGAAGCTCTGTTCAAGTCACAGAAATCAACTCATAAATAGATTTCTCCATTATTTTTCCTAACAGGAACCAGATTAGATACCCATGAAGTATGCTTTATTGGAAAAATGATATTGCTCTCAATCATCTTATTTAACTCTTTAATCATGAGAGGCTCAAGTTTTGGATTTATTGGCCTCTATTTCTGCCTAACTGGCTTGGCTCCTGGTTTGAACTCAATTTTTTGCTGAGAAATACCAGGATTAAATCCTTTCAAATCTGAATAACTCCAAGCAATAATATCATGGAATTCATTACATAAGTTGACAAAGGTTTGACGTTCTTCAGGTGTACATACCTTTCCAATTTTAAGCACTTTATCCTTTACAACAACAATTTCCTCATAATGTTCTTCCTTTATCTACAAGCTAGATTTATCCTTTTTGAATTGATCATTAGTACCAAACATAGATTCTAAGGTCACAAGACCTTTGGGCATTTTATTTGTCCTCAATTGAATAATCTGGTCCTCATATTGTTCGTGCAATCTTTGTTGGTTTGGCTGTGCAAACTCAGCCTCTTCTCTAAAAAAGTTAACAATATGTTGGTCAGATTCAAAAACTTGCCAGCAATCAACATTGTTAGGGACAGTAGGTCTAACAATTACTTTAACATAATTCAGCCCCTTGCCTTTGCTGATTTCTGTTGGGATATCATACTGGGCTCCAATAGCAGCAAGCCTATCAGCATGTTTGTTCTGATTTCTAGGAATGGACTGCAGATTAAAGGCTTCAAAACCTTCAATTAAATCCCATACAACATGCTTGTAGTTCTTTAACAAATCATTCTTAGTTGCATACACATTCCTAACCTGATTCACAATTAATTATGAATCACCATAAACTTGCAAACAGCTAACACAACTTTTAATGGCCCAATTCAATCCATTTATGAGGGCTTCATATTCAGCCACATTGTTTGTACAACTAAAAGTAAATCTAAAAGAAGCATAATACCTTTTATTTGCTGGTGAAACCAACATGCAACCCCTTCCTACACCCACTTTACTACGTGATCCATCAAAGAAAAACTTCCAAATAGCATTAGGTTGTTGTTCCAGGTCTAGATCTGCATCTTTTTCCATGGCTGGAAGAAGATCATAAATCTCATAGATAACATAATTACCCAAACTTGGTTCCCCAATTTGTTCATCTAAAATTCCTACATTGTCAATTGCCCAATCATCTAGTAGCATATCAAGAAACTTACTTACTTGTGTTTGAGCCTCAAAAACCTCAGGTATTTCCTCTTGATAAAATAACACAATTGTTGATTTGTTTCCAAAACTAGCAACATACTCTTCAACGCATATTTTTGCAATTGGTTCTGAGGGTATAGTAACCTTAGTACCGTACCTTGTGCATAATTAACATGTGAGTCCAATCTACTGATAGATAACCTCCTATCTTAGCAGTAAATTCTCTTGACAATCATATAGAGAAGTTAGGAGGAAAATCTATAACATACACATCCATAGGAACTAAAAAACTAGGACAAACATGCAGTGTTAAATCTAAATCCCTTATAACTCCCACAATTTCCACAGCTGTTCCATCTAACTGTACTACCCCTCTTTCCAATGGTTCATACTTCAAGCCTAACTGGTCAACAATCTTTTTAGACATGACTGAACTAGTTGCACTAGAATCAATCATGCAGTTATGGACTAAGTGTTCTCCTATAATAACAGTTACATAAAATGGAGGAGGAATGATTAACTTAGCTTATTGTTGGGATGTACTTGTATTTGCAGCAACTAAAACCTTAGGGTTTTGTTGACATAAAACTTCATCAGATAGCGTGAGTGCTTGTAATGCCTCTTGTAACATGTCCCTTTGGCCTAGAAGAGCCAAAACATCCCACATGGACAAGGGAACATTTGTCTTCTTTAAATGATCTACAATATTGAATTTCTATGCACTAACCTTTTGGTGGTGTTTTAAAATAGAAGGCTCACTTTCTATCTGAATAGACTGTTCTACTCCTTTTTTAGCTTGTGAATGTTGTTTTGTTTGTTGTTGTACTATAGCAACAGGCTATTGTACTTTATCATTTGGCTATTATACTTTATCATTTGGTTGTTGATCATTTCCAGCCTTCACTTTTGACCTTGTTCCTACTGCTATAGGTCTCCATACTTGATTGGGGTTAAAACTTGTTGCTAGTACAGCATCATCCTCATTAAAATTGACTAAAGACAAATCAGGGGTAACTTGCATTTGTGATTGATCATACTGTACCTCTGATTGACTATTAGTTGGCTGTCCTTTTAGCACATCCTACCTTCTAGCCTCAAGTACATGAGGGCAATCCAACCAGAAATGCCCATCATTGCAAGTGTTGCACCATTCCGCCACTTGTACATTATTAACTTGAGGAATTACTATTAACTCTTTGGAGGTACTTGGAGTTGCATAATTATATGCTTGACCATCTCTTTGATTGTAATTTCTTTGCTGCCCTTGAGCTTGCCTTGATTGATTTGAACTAGAAGCTTGGTTCAATGGCCTATTCTTCTGGTAAGAAGCTTGCAGAGGCCTATTGTATTGGCCTTGCTGCGTCTTTAGGTTCGTTATCTCATTGCCATAATTCTGCAAAGTCTTCAAAATGTTGTCATTTGTATCTTTTAGCTCCATAGTCTGCCCCTTTATCTCTCTAATAGGGGTTGAAGCGGCATGTTCTTCTGCTATGTAACCTACATATTAAGTGTTGGCAATGGATGAACAATAGCAATCGGCGGTATTAAAACTGGTACCACTGGTTGTATCTCTACACAATAAGGCATTGGAGGCCTTGCTGGTAATTTTCCAGCTTGTATCAAGCTATTTTTTTCTCTAATAGCAACATCATAAGCAGCATGTAAAGTATTACCTCCCATAGACTGTATCATATGTGCAATATCAGGGTTAAATGCTTTCAAATAGAAAAGAAATGCATAGTCATTAGATGGTCTAACAGATCTTGGAATTCTGTCCCAAGTTCGTTGAAAATGAAAGTTGAAATTAGAAATATGCTATTGATATCTCTCTTAATAGTAGTTAATTTCTCAACCAAAGAGAAATTATCTGATCTATCTTCAAACTTACTGATCAAAACAATACCTAACTCATCCCATGTAGCAATAGAGTTAACTGGCAAGCTTCTAAACCAGATTAATGCTTTACCTTTAAGCGATGCTACTAATAATTTTAATGCTACATCATCATGAGTAACCTGATGTAATCCACAAAGAGTAGAAATATCTTTAATATGCTTTATTGCTGAAGTATGATTCTCACCATTGAAATACGTCAAACCTTTCAGTGTTGCTGATGGAATGTCATGATGAGCAGCAATTTGCAATGAGCTTCCAACATTAAAGGCCACAAATGGAAAATTTTGAGCCATCTGTATTGGTGGTACTTGTTGCTGAACTGCAGTTTGCAATTGCTGATGGACTACAGATTGTAAAATAGATTTTTTAACTTTTGTTACCTTTCTCTGATATGTTTTCAACCCCAGAGTAGTAGTGCCACTTGTGGATGCTACGGTAGCGGACTGATTTTTTGATGATCCTTCAAAAATGGGTAATTATGATCCAAGATTGTTAATAACACTTAAATCTTCAGGAAAACCAAAATTTTCAATTATTACCTCATGGTTTTTAGTAATGGCAACTTGATCTTCAAAGATAGGGTTATCAAATAATGAAAAATCAAATCCCCTGAGAAAAGAGGATGATTCTCCTGCAGCTTGAGATGCTCTGTTTCTCCTTGCTGATCTTCCACCTCTTCTGCTAGGTTGTAACTCTTGATAAATGAATCCTTCACTGTTGGATCTTGTGGGAGTCCTCCTCATTAAAATAAGTCTGCAACTGGATCTGCACCAAAACCTTCAAACAGAGTCGCCAGGTGTTTGGTAAAATACCTTCTTAAAGGCAGAAATACTACTATTCACACCAAAACAGCAATAAGAAATAATAACTTGAAAGAATTGTGAAGCAGTTCGGGTCCCACCAGGCGTGCCAAAAACTATTTTCAATCAAGATTGCACCTATAGATGGATGCAGAATCTAGCCATCCTATTGAAACATGGAAACATTCTCCTAGGTGGATGAGAGAACGAATCTCTAGATTCTAGGCCGGTTCCTATTGAATTTGGAATATCACCTAATACTGAATCTTTATGGTTTTGGGAAAAGGGAGAAGGAGAACTTGGAAAATGAAGAAAAAAACTAATTAGGAAAGGTGATACACCAAAGATGGATGCAGATTTATCAAAATTTGCAAGACTGTACTTACAAAACACACACTACTAAGTTCTTCAAATGATTTCACTTCTCAACACCTAGGATAGTTTACAATTCCTTATTAGGGTTTGGTACCACTAATAGTAGGAATTCAACCAGCAAATAGATAACTTCTGCAGAAGGCTAATTCTTTAAACCTAGAATAGGAATTTGTAGCAATTCACTAATCTGTGCTTAAAAGGGGATAAACACTTAAATGCAGAAAACTTGAAAAGGATAGATGCAAGACTCAGAAAATATGTGTGAATGGTAAAGCCAGGTTTATTATCTCCAAAATCTGTAAAATGGTTACAAAATACAAAGGAAATGGGAAAAGGAATAATGTGTTCACTAATACCTCAAAATCCCCAAATTTTGAACCCTTTACAATGAATAAGAACATCAAATATATAGCCTCCAAGGCTAATTTTGAAAATAAAACCCCCCCTTAAAAGTGCCTCTAAAATAGATAGATCCCCTGAAATTAAGGCCCAAATAATGCCCAATATACAGTTCTCTCAAAAACCTTGCATGACCTTTATAAAACCCTAAACCTAAGGCATAAATCATGCCTATAATCTAGCCTTCAACTATACCTTTTAATGTTGATTTAAAGATTTACATCTTATCCATATATTATCAACATGTTACATGGCATATCTAAATATATCCCTAAGAATACACTAGAACATGGAATCCTAACCTAAAAGCCCCATCATATGGTAAAAAACTAATCCATATTTACAAATAACCCTAATACCATGTATAACCCCAACACATGAAGCCAACACCATAACTTCATTAGCCCTAACTCATCAATTAACTCCATGGTCAACACGACCCAAAAATATCCCTAACATATCATGTGATGATGATGTCGTGGCATCCTTAGTAGAGTCATCGTGCACTATAGTGGTCAGAAACCTAACTCAACCTACACTATGGATTTCAAAATTTTATTGATTCTGACATAGGCATCATTTGTATTGTATCTCATTTTGCATTTTGTGTGTCGAGAAGCAAAGAGTTTAAGGTTTTGCTACCGCCGTGCTGGTGAACTCGGACTTCATTTTGTTTTTTTTTCTTGCTATGATCTATAACTAGAAGTAAATAATAATGAAAAATGTGGGCTCCTATTAGCTATACATTTTGACTTGCATCTTGGGAGTCTTCTGCACATGAACTAGGGCTCTTTGGTGTGATCTTGAGTGTATCTAAACTCAGGCTATATTTTGTTAATGCCACCATTCTAAGAAAGTTAACTCAGCTTCCTATAGTTTGCATATTGTTTTCTGATACTGCAGTTTGAAGCCATGAATAATAGTGTTTTTTTCTTGTAGTTTTAGGAAGCTCAAGCTTCTTGTAGTTAACTAGAGTGTATCATCTCTTCTAGGTCACCACACATCCAGTGGAACTCAAGTTCTCTTTGTTGTGAACTTGTGTGGATTTGAGTCTATTGTTTGCTTTGCATGCCATGTATTCATGGTGCCTCTTTGCATGTATCATAAGAAATTGAGCTCTCCCTACGGCTGCACTTCTAGTCATAACTGAAAGTTTGAAGACCATAATCTATGGCGTTTTGCATGTATTATTTAGAGAACTAGAACTCAGGCTTCTTGGTTTGGAGTAAACTCAACCACCTTTGTTTCTCACCTTGGGGTTTTTTCTGATGTTCACATACCATTTAATATGGTGCCTCTTTGTATGTTACATATTAGTTGCACTTGAACTCGGCATAGCTTGTTGAATGTCGGCATCTTGAACTGGATCTTCTTTGCTATCCTGTGGGTTTTAACTGTTTGTTGAGTCTTCGTTGTTTGTTGAAAGTGGGTATCTTGCACTCGAGTTAGTTTATTTGATGGGCTATGAAGTGAGCCTTATTACCATCATGATCTTGGGCTTGGTTCGAAGTGTGGTTGAAAGACATGGAGATGTCTTTCTTGAATCTCGGCCTCTTCCAGCCACATCTTCAGACTTATTCCAAACACATGGTTTGCGAAATAACTCAAGCTTGGACTCCATGCTTCAAACTCGGGCTCCATACTTGATCTGCAAGTTTTAAAGATAAGTTATCTTCTTCCCTTCATTTTCCTTGTACTATTGTCAGAATTTTTTTAGAACATCTTTGTATCTCTAATTTTTATCTGCTCTTCATTGTCAACATTCTCACTTCCATATCTTTACTGTAGATGAATATTTAGCTTTGTAAATGCATGTTGTTTGAAGTCTTTTAAAATATATAAACTCGGGCTCCTTTGCAATTCGGCCTCCACTAATGTTCACTCCTCATCACTGTTTATACTTGGCTTCTATTAGACTTATTTCATTGGCACTATGCTTGCTGATGTATATATCATGATGCTTTCTGATTGCATGTTGTTTTTCAAAAACACCCACTTAGCTTACTTTGTAGATCTGGAAGCAAACACCAAATATATGCAATCTGTCAATTTATTAAGAGATGAGCTCGAGCTATTTGTCTTTATTAGATGTCTGCAAACTTTGTCTTTTGTAAGTTGTCTTTCTAGAACATCTTTGTATCTCTTCTTTAAATCTGCTATCATTGTCAACATACTTGAAAAAACTAGGAACCCACTTTGTTAGATTTTGTTAAATATAAAACTTGTGTTGTCATTTATGCTTTGAACACCAGTCATCATACTCTTCTTGTGAACACATAATTAAGATAAAATGTTGCAAACTTATGCCTCACTGTTTATAAAAATGCTCCTACAGCTTGCTTACTGTTAAATTTATCATTTCCATAGTTCGGTTGTAGGTGTATTTAGACTTTGTAAATCTGTAAAAAGCATTAAACATATAGCTTGATAAATGAACCCAAAGCACAGTTTACTGTCAATACACTGTCAAAAAACCAGTCATTCATTTCCATCAATATACAGTCAAACACAATCAGCTCCATGAAATAAATCAAAACTTTAAAAGCTCACTACATTAGAGTTTTTGTAGCATAATCACTGTTTAAAATGAACTCCTACAACTGATTTCTTTGAAAAACTTGTAATATGCATATGACTTGGTCTTCATTTTGATTGTTCTGCATATATTTCACCACTGTTGAACATATTTTCCAGTCATAGAAATGAGTCATTTCTTCATGCTTCCATTAATACTTATCTGATGGCATAGTCACTTTGGTATTTGAATTCAGTACTTTGAAAACATAGATCATTCTAAGACTTACTGGCATAAATTACCAGGCTTAAAAATAATTCTCTTTTGATGCTGAAACTGCATTCTTTAAAAGAAATGCAATAAGATATAAAATGCTTGTTTATTATGAATGAAGTTCGAGCACGGGCTCGTGACACTCAAAGATATATTTTGGTAAACATTTTATGATTCTTTATAGTGCAATTCTATAGCATTTCTTCTGTAATCAGCAATAATCAGTGATATTATTGAATTTGTAATTTTGAATCAGCAAAGATATATTGTACCAATATTCATGAAACTGCACTGTGTGATTTGATCTTGACCATTTGTAATTTTGGCACTTTCAGTAGCATTTTAGCCTATTCTGCATTTATTTTCTTTGACTGAATGTAAAAAACCAGTCAGCTTGAAACACTCTATAAACCAGCACTTATTTAATCTGCAAGTCTGATTCCTGTTTGTTGTAACATCCTCCAATTAGGAATAATCTGTATCATCTTATCTCATATGCATCTCTTATAACAACATTGCTATTATGTATTGAGTCCTCTTTCTTTTCTAAACTTATGAATTCATGCATCCTCAATCCAGTGAGGTTCGAGCATGGGCTCATGACACCCACTAGATTTTGCTTTCTTCTTCTGCAACTTGTGAACTCCTGCATTGTTATGTTTCTCTTTCTTGCACGCACCACTTACAACACATGTTAGATTAGTAAGCAATTAGTTAATCAAACTTTGTATATAAATGTCATGTGAAATGGAATTTATGTATGAACACTGGTTTTCTTGTTGGTTTTACTAACCTAAGGTGTGGATGACCTAAAAAAGGTTTCTCAGGTACAAGACCCAAGTCCCCTTGATTCAGATTCTTTTTTCTTCTAAATGACAACTTTTGAACAATGCAGGATAACAACTATATGCAGTAAAAAGGTTTCATAACATTATGTCCCTTTGATACTTTATTTAGTTGTTGCAGATGTGTACCTTATTATTGCATTGATGTTTACACAATGTATAGTACTGAACTGAAAAAGTTGATAATAGTAGTATGATGTTTGTGTTTTATGTATTACTTAGATCTAGTTGGATCTAACACCATATTCTCTCTCATGATGCAGGTAAAATACAAAAGACTTAGGATGAGACAAGGAAGAAGTCTTGAGGACCTAGATGACACCATTGCTCAACCTCTACATGGAGAAGACCAGCTAACAACAATCATATGTTAAGGCAATGCATGGGACCCCTACTCCATACTACTAGCATGCTTCTTTTTACTTTTAGTACTGTATATTTTCTCAATGTTTTTCAACTGAAAGATGTAACCTATAAAGGAATACTTGCTTATTGCATTCATTTTGAATGTTCAATGTAATGATCAATTTTATATATTTGAAAGTTTTGAATAAGATCAATACCTAGAACATTATTAATGTTATCAAGGATGAAAATCAAAGTATTTTGTCTTCAATATCTAAATAATAGTGTTGAATAGATGTACCTTTATGAAATCCTTCTGTTGTTTACAGTTGCTATGTTGCATGTGTACTTTCTCTTTTGAATTTTAGCAAATTCTGCACTTTATCAAATCCATAATTCAATGTAAGATAACAATCAATTTATCAATTTAGGGTGCAACTAAAATGATAACACTGATTTCTATGCAGACTGAGCATCAGGCACCGAAAGTCAGTTACATCCTGCAAAAAGTGGATCTGACTTCCACATCAGATAAAATATTCATATTCTATTTATAGAGTCTTGATTTGTTTTAAAACCATTACTTAAGGGAAAAGTAAAATTATTGTAAGTGTTTTAATTAGTCTAACTGATTTAAAACACATAAACTAAAAGATCAAGGTCAAGTTGTAAACCTATGATCATAGAGTTAATATTGTTTTACGTGAAACTTAATTAGGTCAATCTATCTTATAAATAGATGTTGTAATCATTCACTATGATGGATGAGAGGATGAATGTAGCCTACGAGCACATCTATGGATCAAACTGAGAGTTTCAAGAACCAGAATAGCAAAAGGTGAATTTGGTTATCAAGAACCAAGAACAAAGGCTACCGAGCAACAAAGGTATTATTCAATCACATTAGGTGATACACTTAGACATGTAATCTTGAATGGACCTATAATCAACAATAGGAGGTTGCATACACTAGGTTCAAAGTGTAGTTTGATTACATTCTAACAAGTGAAGCAAAGTGTAAAAATCCTTTTAAGGAAAGTGGATTTAACAATCCTATTGTAAATCTCTTAACCAAGTGCACACTAAATAGTGTAGCTAAAGCTCTTAATAGAGTAGACTTTAACAAGTCTCCACAGATACTCCTAACAGGATAGATCATCAAAAGTGATCAAATTGTAAGCCTTAACTGGCCCCTTCCAATGTGTAGATAGTGAAGAATTTGTGGGTGCCATCCCCATCGCAGTTTTTACTTCCTAACAGGATTTTTCTGCATTATCATATCTTGTGTTATGTGTCAATTACTTTCATGAATGTTTCTATGAATGTTCACATGTTTGATTAAGTTAAAAGAATTGATATGTCTTACATCAAGATAATATAGAACATATGGCTGGATAATCAATTGATTACATAAAGGTTAAAGGATAAAAGAGATAAAAAATTTAGAGGTACTGATTCACCCCTCCCCTCTTAGTACACACTTCCCATTAATTCCAACAGTAATGCCAAACCTAGTGGCAACTCAGGAGGCAATTGTAGGTCTCCTTCTCTAGGTTTGAAGACCCTCTCTCTTTCATTTAACGAATACATGGTTAGTGCTATTAAATCTGAATAGAATAGACTTAAAAGTATTGCAATTTTCTTTGTTTTCTTAGATAGAGAAGCGATGCCATCTTGCAAGTTTTTTTATGAATGGTTGGCCTTGGTTTGGGGAAAAAAAACTTGGTATATATGTTACATATTGCAGAATGATTCAAAAGGGATTATTTGTTGTTTTTATAAAGAACCACAATATGCAGGAAAGAGTAATGGAAAATAAATTCCAGAATGTTGATCGCTCCATGTTTAGGGTTTACCCATGGTCCCAAAAAGGTAACTTTGAAAAAGTAGTTTCTAGATTGACACCCAACTGGGTAGAAATCAAAAATTTGAATGTAGAATTTTGGCCATTTGTTGCACAGATTTTGAAGCCTTTAGGCTCGGTTCTGCAAATTAAATAATCATGAGTTAATCTCCCCCATTTAAATGCTAGAGTTTTAGTTGCCCTAGCACCAGAAATTGACTTTCCAGACTGTATCTTTCTTGAATTTGAAGGTGAATTGTTTTGTTGGGAAATTGCCCTGCTAGGAAACCTGAATGCTTGCTTTCACTATAGATGCAATGGGCATACAAAAAGAGACCGACCGACCCTAAAACATATACCAAAGAAAATTTTAACATAGATAATAATGCTAAAAAAAGGGTAAAGATATTTATTGTGACAAGAACTCTAGATTTGGGAAAGAAAGTAAGAATGAATAGAATAATAACAACAATAAGAAATCTAATTCAGATAAGACCCCACCCACAGATAAAGCACAGTCTGTTGCTGATAGTAAGAGCAAATATATTGATGTTGAGGATAAAAACATGTTTGTCACACTGTCGAATCCATTATTTGATGAAGAGTTTGAGGTTGTACATGCCCATGATCCCTTGGAAGACATAAACCCTACTCCCCTAGATGCCCACCCATCAAGTGTTTTGGCCGCAGATACTCCTATAGATAATGCAACCCCCACCAAGTTGAATTCCCAACAATTAGCCATTGTATCTATCAATGAGAAGGCCGATAGAATTAAATATTCTTATAAGGCCCAACAACCCCCCCTGTGGGATTATCTGTCTCCCCTGAGTCAATGCAAATTATAGCTTTCAATAAAGAGGAGAAATTCATTGAGGTTGTTAGAAAGAAGAGGAAGACATGTGATCGACAATCCCTATCTAATAATAACAAAGGAAAGAAGAATTTTCCAAACTAATTTAATAGACTGTGCAAAAGCACAAAAACCCCACCAAAGTAATTAATCATGACGCACATCCATAGCTGGAATATTCATGGTTTAGATATGCCAGATAGAAAGTATATTGCTAAGAGATGGTGTAGCTAGTTGGCTCTCAAAGATGTTATTTGCCTACAAGAAATCAAAGTAGTTGGATTTCAAGCCCCAACTATCCTCAAATTCCTGTGGGATAAAGAAATAGGATTCCACTCTAATCATGAAAGAGGTAAAGGAGTTGTGGCTATTCTCATTAACCCTAAATGGGAGGACCACATCGTAAGCCATGGATGTTCTCCATGCCAGAGGGTTATTTGGGTGATCTTTAAGTATGGCTCAAGGTTTTTGGAATCTGTAATATTTATGTAGCTAATTTTTATAGAGAGAAGGCATAACTTTGGGAATGGTGTTCTATGCATCTGCCCAAACTTCCTTGGTTGTTTGTAGGGGACTTCAATATGATAGAGAACATGGAAGACAAAATGGGAGGTGTGAATCATATGTTGAAAGGCAATGAGATGTTCTTTTGGAAAAAGTTCAAAAGGAAATTTAATCTACTAGACCCTATGGAACATATGTATAAACAATTTTATGACATATGGTTCACATGGTGCAACAACCAAAAGGGCAGTCAGAGAGTGTACTGTAGACTTGATATATTTTATGGGGATATATTTGATGACATTAATTTTCCATTAGTGTGAAAACAACCCTTTCGGTAAGCATTCACTGAAAGACAGAACAAAGACCAAACTGAAAACCAGACATAAAGAGATCACCAAAATGACTAAGTACAAAGAGAACTGACGACACAACTTTGTGTGTACACCAAAATTACAAAGCATAAAGATAAAGAGGAACTTGACAGAGGAACCCGGCGTGTAGGATAAAGTGAAAAATGAAAATATAGTTAAAGAGAAAATCGAGAGAAAAAAACCAAAATATAGACAACTGATTTTAGAAGCATAACCAACCGTCAGGTACCAAGAATCAGTTGCAGCACACAAAAAGTGGATCGGACTTCCACGTCAGATAAAGTAGACTTATTCTATTTATAGAATCTTGATTTGTTTTTAAATTCATTTCTTTAGGGACAAGAAACATGAATGTAAGTGCTTTAATCAGTCTAACTAATTTAAAGCACATAGACTAGGAGATCAAGGTACAAGTTGTAAACTTGATCTTAGAGTTAACATTATTTTTCATGAAACTTGATGATGTCAATCCATCTTATAAATAGATGATGCAATCATTAATTATACATGGATGTGAATATGAAAGAGAGGATAAATGAAGCCTACGAGAACATCTATGGATCAGATTGAAAGTTTCAAGAACCAGAACAATAAAAGGTGAATTTGGTTAGCAAGAACCAAGAATAGAGGCTATCAAGAATCAGAGGTATTACTCAAACACATTAGGTGATAATCTTATTCATGTAAACTTAAATGGATCTGTATCAGAAATAGGAGATTGCATTTACAAGGTCAAATTGTAATTTTCTATCATTCTAACAAGTGGAGCAAAGTGTAAAAATCATTTCAAGCAAGGTGGATTTAACAATCCAACTACAAATCTCTTAACCGAGTGCACACTCAACAATGTTGCTAAAGATCTTAACCAAGTAGACTTTAACAGGTCACCAAAGATACTCTTAACCACGCAGATCATCAGAAGTGATCAAATTGTAATCCTTAACCGGCCCCTTCCAATCTGCAGATAGTGAAGATTTTGTGGGTGTCATCCCCACTGCAGTTTTTAATTCCTAACAGGAGTTTTCTGCGATATCATATCTTGTGTTATGTGTCAATTACTTTCATGAATGTTTCTATGAGTTTTCACATGTATGTTAATGTTATGAATTGATATAACTCACATCAAGATAGTATAGATTAGATTGAATGGATATACAATTGATTACACAAAGGTTAATTGATTAAAGGATACAAAAGTTTTAGAGGCACTGATTCACCCCTCCCCTCTCAATACACACTTCCCATTAATTCCAACAATTGGTATCAGAGCCTAGTCTCTTCTTTGGAAAAAGCTTAAAGGCTTAAGAGAAAAGATCATACAATGGAGAAGTATAGACTTGATATGAATATTGAAATTAAGAAGCTAGAAATTCAGATGTTCTATGAACAATATAAAGAATCTAGAATCAACATGAGACAGATGTTGGATAGAAGAAATATTATGGCATCTCGATTTAATGAGATAGATTATCATGAGTAAGAGTTACCAGATTTCTTTGAGTCTGCAGGATCAACTACAAGCAAAGCATTAGATACATCAAAAGAAAGCATCACAAGCCTAACTGAAATCAATCAATATCTGGCTGGACAAGTTAAATCTTTGCAAATAGGTCAAGAGACACAGATGGTAAGGATGATTGATGTCATGAACAATGATGAGCAAGAAAGAACACAAGCTATTGATGATAGAAGAAAGATTACAAAAAAGCTACAAGAAAAAGAGTCTGGAATACAAAGACTTACAGAGCATCACCATGAGATTACAAATCAGATTATTCTTATGAGTCAAGAGGCAAACATAATTGTTCAGGTTTAGAATTGTCACCCTAACTCAGGCATTAGGGCTACACGAAAATTCCATACTAATAATGGAAACCTCTCCTAGCTGTGGGTAGACTATGAATGAAGAGGAATCTTCGGATTCTAGGCCGGTTCCTATTAAAATATGGAATATCACTCTCTTGATTTGCAATTTGTATTATGGAAAAGGGAGAAAGTTTTAAAACTGAATGGGAAATGGGATGATACACCAAGAATGAATTTAGACTTCTAATGAAAAGACAAAAATAGTAACTCCAACTCACATATCAAAAGCTTGACCCTTCAAATCTCTAATCAACATATAGGCTAACAGACCTTACTACTAGGGTTAAACCACAAATAGCTCAGATAGTTCACA
>MU225359.1:1558878-1570823 GCA_018584345.1 Thuja plicata
ACAGTAAGTATACCAAATGCAGAAAAGGTACAAGAGTTCATTTTTGAGGATCCATGTTGAAACCATATGCCTAGTGATTGATCATATTTTCTATGTTATGAGGTATTGTTGTTATGTTTATTAAACAGTTGGATTTCCAAAGTGAAAGATGCATAACAAGAAATATCAATTACTAAAAAAGGACAAAGAACAAGGGTTTCAATAATAGCATGTTTTTATGCTTTCATAAAATGCACATCCATAGAAGACAAACATTATGGATACAATACTAGTGATTGTCCATCCAAAGAGTTTAAAAGATGCTATTATAATTCATGATTTTGGAAGGAATACAGTTTCATGCCTTCAAACAAAGTTTCAAAAGGATATCTTTATGCAGGGTATTTAAATAAATACATCTTATACTGTTGTATTGGAAGATAATGTTCATTCATGCATACATTATACAATCATGATAACAATGTAGGGTATACTTTCATAATGATAAGACATATGTGCCAGTTAGGGTTCCCAGTTTGAGTATGGGAGTCACGAACCCATGCTTGAACCCCATGGGTAGTACCGTATATGCATTTTAAAAGAACAGTGTGTTTTTTGCACTATGAAGAACAACATTTTCAAAATGTTTTAAAGGATGTTATGATTCCATTTTTTTTTAAAAAATATGCTCATACTGTTATTAGTAAAACTGAATATGTGGTTTTATAATATTACAAGCATACTGGAGAAAGATCTTATATTTTTTTTTCAAACAGAATAAAGAATGGATGTTTGGCCTGGACAAAGGAGCATGTTTTATGCTTACTACAATATTGTGTTTTTAGAAAAACATTAAGTGTTATGCTTTTAAGCATAAAAAAAAGTCATGAAGGAAGCTGTGTTCTTGACAAATTTGCACATCTGCAAGTTTACTTACAAATTATAGATAAATTCCATGTGGGTATTCTAACTAAATGATAGCAAAACAACAAAGTGATAGAAAAGTGTTTCATGCTACAATGGAGGGTTTGAAATACCAATTTTAAAGCATAGAAAGAAACCCCATTGATTTTTTGCAAAAAGAGTCATCGACATTCCCTCAACATTGTCTCTATTTTCACATTAAAACTACAGTAAACAAAAGTGCAAGATTACTTATCTGAAGAGACCAAGTGTCGTGAGCAAAGACCAATAGAGGAGTGAAGCTCAAAGTTTTCTAAACTTACAAGCAATGGTGGTCGCGGTCAAACAAATTGTTTTCTTCTAGCTTCATTTATATCACACCATCAAAATTGGGGATGAATATGAAGTTGTGGGTGAGATATCCTCAATTCAAATCCGAATCTCATGGGGAGCTCGACACCTCTTAAACACGGTTTAAGCTCATTCTAAACTTGCAGTGGTTATTCAAACCATTAACTTCAAAACCCCAAGTTTAAAGCATACATGGTGGCACCATTTGTCATGGCATTGAAACTCTATAAGTCCAAGTTGTTCTAACATATCCCAAGATAGAGTTGACTCACTGTTGAAAACCTAAGCTTGAGAAAAGAAGAGACTGCAAAACTCTAGTAGTATTAAAGAAGAAACCAACAGAAGATGCCATGTGTTATGGCGAAGAAAAACTCAATCTTTGTTTCCTCATAAAGCTCAAGAATCTCGAGCTTCTTCATAGAATGGAAGTGGATACATTGCCAATAATCATGGTTCCAGAATCAACATGGTGGTGCCACAAAGAGAAAAAAAAAAGAAACCCTAGATATAAATGAAACCGATAAACATTATGCATTGTGTTTTACCCGAGTTTGAAGTCCACTGACAGATGGAGTAAATGCCATGATAGTTTCAGTGCATTGACATTCCCTCTACAGTGCTACGATGGTACCTTTTGTGCCACAAAATACAAAAAAATGTCTTCTCAATAGGAGTAATCATGTCAATGGTGAGCTATGCTCAAATATCAACTTGGAGTTACATCTACTTCCATAGTATGGTGTCGACTGAGTAGGGTTAAGCTTTGTTTCCAACTTAGTGGAGTTAAGGTTTTCCATGATATAGGGTTATGTTGGGATTATATGCCTTTGGAGGTTATGTTTACGGGTTTATGCATTATGAATGATATGTAATAAAGTTGGTAGTATGTATAGAAAGATGTATTTTTAATCTACCAACTTTAGGGGTGCGAAACTTAGGGCTTGATTTAGGGCACTTATCAAGCCATATAGTTTAGTAGTCTGATAGTGTGAAAGGCTTTTTGGGGGAAATATTTTCAAAAATTAAGCCATGTGGGCTATATAGTGGATCCTTAGCTTCATGTTTAGGGATCCAAGATTGTAGAGAGAAGAGCTTTTAGTGAACTTCTTGTTCCTATAGCTATCTGTTTATGTTTTGTGTCCATTGTTGGTTCATGTTTGTGAGATCAATTTTGTGCAAGAGGATGCTTGTATTCCTTGACATTATTTTGAGATTCACTCATGTAACTACATACAGATTTTGAAAAGAATATAGTTGCCCCATTTTTCATACATCTTGTGGTAATCATATGTTCAAATCCTATTCAATTTTCTGCATTCAAGTGTAATACATCTATAGCATGGATTAGTGGATTGTATCATTTCCTATTCTAGATTATAGAATATAAGCCCTTTGCAGAATATGCATGTCGTTGATAGTAAGATTGCTATTTGTGGTTAAACCCTAGTAGTGACCTTTTAATTAGCCTATGTATTGGGTATTGAGTGATATTACAGAGATCATTAGGGTATGTTAAGTGAGTGTCAGTTTGAAGCTTTGAGAGATCTGAATCTATTTGGCGTATCACCTTTTCACCTTTTGTTCTTGCAATTTTAGTTAGAGTTTCTCTCTTTCCCTCCAAAAATTAGGAGAAGATAGTATAAAATTGATACCCAAATTCAATAGGAATCGGCCTAGAATCTGGAGACTCCTTCTCAATCATAGTACACCCATAGCTAGAGAAGGTTTCCATTGTTAGGATGGAATTGTCGTGCAACCCTAAAGCCTGAGTTGGGGTGACAATTCTAAACCTCAACAATTATATAAGAAAAGGACAAGTCACCTGAAAAGGATACTCCCAAAGATGCAGGGGAAAAGGAAAAGAAAGACAACGCCGATGATCAGAAGGACATCAGAGACACTCAAATAGTAAATGATACTTGTTCAGGATTAGAATTGTCACCCTAACTCGGGCATTAAGGCTTCATGACAATTCTATCTGACAATGGAAACTTCCTCTAGATGTGGGTGAACTATGGATGAGAAAGAGTCTCCAGATTCTAGGCCAGTTCCTATCAAATATGGAATATCACCACCTGATTGATAACTTAATTGGGAAAAGGGAAGAAGGAAACTTCTGAAAACAAAAACTGGATAGGGGTGATACACCAAAAATGAATTCAGACTTTTGATGAAAAGATAAAACAGTAACTCCAACTCATATATCAAAGGCTTGACTCTTCAAATCTCTAATCAACATATAGGCTAAACTAATTTCAATATTAGGGTTAAACCACAAATATCTCAAATGGTCAACAAACATACATTTTCCACACAAGGTTTTAAATAATTGATCACCTTAAGAAGGAATATAGATTCACTCTCTTCTCTTGGATAACAATGAAAATAACACTTGCAAAGAAAGATGAAAATAGGATCATAGAATCAAAACTCCAAATGTATGAACCAATGAAAACATCTGCTTTACTCTGCACCAAAATCTGACAAAAATGTGGTTACAAACATGAATCCAAGGCACTAAAGAACAATAAGCTCACTTTGCCTTCTTTTCAAAATCTGCAAATCCAACGGATACAAAATGCATAAAAAGGCTATAGGAATAAGAAATTCGCTAAAAGCCCTCTCTTCACAATATTTACCCCCCCTACCATGAAGCAAAAGCATCCATTATATAGCCAACATGGCTTATTTCAAAAATATTCCCCCCAAAAAAAACCTTCCACAAGATTAGATCTCCTAAACTATAAGGCAAAATTAGTACCCTAAATCAAAACCCTCAGCTTAGCCCCTATAAAGTTGATAAACAAAAATATATCTTATTACATATCTTATCAACCTTTTTAAATCTTCTCAAAAGCAAAAACCTGAATACATAACCTCACAATGCAAACATTGCAACCCTAATCCTAATACAACCCAATTACATAAAAGATTTAACACTGCCAACACCATACTCGAGTAGTTAGTGTAACTGTAGTTTGTTTGTTCGATCACTGTCCACCGTCAACATGACCACTTTCTTTTGAAAAGATAGTTTTATGTCTCATGGCACTAAAAGGTACCACCGTGGCAATATGGAGGGAATGTCGATGCACTGGGAACTGTAACTGTATTTACTCCATCTGACAGTGGACTTCAAATTTGGGTAAAACACAATGCATATTCATTGGTTTCATTTGTATCTTAGGGTTTTTCCTTTGTGGCACTGCCATGTTGAATCTGGAAACCATGATCTTCTGTAATGTATCCACCTCCATTCTATGGAAAAGCTCCAGATTCATGAGCTTTATGAGGAAGAAAAGATGTAGTTTTTTATTCGCCATAATCCATGGCATCTTTTATGACTTTCTCTTTAATACTGTTGGAATTCTTCAGTCTTTTCTTTTCTTGAATTCGAGTTTTAACAGTGAGTTATCTTCCATTTGCTTGAATGTTGGAACACTTGGTGGTGTAGTGTCTTTAAGCCAATACAAATGGCGCTACGAATTTTCTTGTAAATTGGGTTCTGGAGTTGATGTTTTAGTCGACCACCATTGCAAGTCTAGGAGTGATCTTGAACTGTGGGTGAGGTGTTGAGTTACCATGAAACTTGGCTTTGAACTGGGGTATCTCTCCCACAGTTTCAGACACATCCCCAGTTCGTAGTGTAATATGGAGCTAGGAGAAACACCACTGCCTCTACTACTTGTTCTTTGACTCCATCCCGACACCACTCCACAGATAAGTGATTTGTTATTATTTTGCTCATGACTTTTCAAATGTAAAATAAGAATGCACTGTTGTGGCCGATAATAATGTAATCACTACTTAATGTTTAGGCTTTGCTTGATGTCGACTGTTGTCAAACACTCACATGGCTGTTGAACTGGTCTTTGTTTGTTGTTGAGCCCATCTCGACACCACTACTTAATGTTGAAATTTGCTATCGACTGTTGTACATGCTGTCATTTGCAATACCCAAATGGATTTTGAGGATGCATTTACTGTTTATCTTGATGCTTGTCTATATTTATAGTGAAACACAGATTTTATGACTATCAGATGCTCTTTTTCTTAAAAACACTCCTCTTTCTATCTTCGAACAAAACATGTAGTAAGCATAAAATATGCTTCCCTATTCAAGCCAAACATCCACTATCTGAAACAATCACACACAAGATATTAAACTGCAATATGTTTTAAGAAACACATTCAGTTCACAGTTTTACTGATAATAGTATGAGCATTTTTTTGAATGGAAACACAATATGTTGAAAATGTTGCTTTCTTCAATGCAGAGAATACACTGCCCTCCTTTTGAGATGTATATGAGAAATAAAACCCATGGGGTTCAAGCACGGGCTCGTGACTCCCATGGGTTTTACTCAAAATAGGAAACCCTAATTTGCATGTATATTTCCTTTATCAAGATTGTATTTACTGCACTGTTATCATGAATGAACATCTTTTAAAACATCAGTATGAGATGTATTTGTTTAAAAAACTCTGCATAAAGATACTCTCTTGAAACTTTATCTAAAACACAACATACACAAGATATGAAACTGCATTTTTTTTTCCAGAACCATTAAACATGACCTTAACTAATGAACCTCCTAGATATTCTATGATATTTTGTCCATCATGTTCATCTTCTGTGTGTGTTTCACCATTATGAATGTAACCCCGTGTTTGATATTGAGATTGTCGATCACTGTTTTCACTTGCAGCTTTCACATTTCTTGTTTATGAATCATTTTCTTTGCAAATTCAGTTGTTTAAAACAAACACAACAACAACTTCTCACTTTATAGAGTATATGCACAATCTCTATGCATGTGGTTTTCAACTTTGATCTCCAAAATGAACTTTTAATAGTTGTCTGAAACAACATACACAAGAAGAGGAACTTACTGTAACAACATTTCTCAATCTCCTTTATTTGCATGAAGATAATGAACTTTCAGATTCTTTCAATTCTATATTTCTCTAATTCATTAAAAACCATTCTTTGATCATGTGCCTCCAGCAGCATCTTTTGAATTCTTTCATGCATTTGCATCTTCTTCTGCATTCAGTTATACATACCTGCCCACTTGCACACAAATTAGTTATCCACCCTGCCCTCTTCTCACTGATATCCACCCTGGATTTGTACATCATATTCCATGACTTTAGTTATCCACCCTGCCCTCTTCTCATTGATATCTTTATTCAACATAAATTCTTTAATGCTAGGGTGTGCAATCATTAGATGTATTCTATTCCCAGCAACCATATGCTTAAACTTCTTTAAGGCTTTTATAGCAGCTAGTACATGTTTTTCTACAAAACTATATTTTTCCTCATAACTATTCATACCTTTACTAAAGAAAGCTACTGGTTGCTCCTGTCCTTCCTCATTCTTTTGCACCAACATTGCTAAAACTGTGTCAATACCACCATAAGCATATAAAACAAATTCCTTAGAGAAGTTAGGATTAGCTAAAGTAGGGGCTGAAGATAAGGCATGTTTAATTTGCTCAAAACTCTCCTTTCCCTCAGTAGTCTAGCTGAAAGGCACATCCTTTTTTAACATAGAAGTCAAAGGTTTCAATAAATTTGCAATATTAGGAATAAAGCGCCTAACAAAATTTATCCTTCCAATAAAACTTTGCAATCCCTTTTTATGTTTTGGGAGTGATAATTCAAGAATTGCATGAATCCTTTCAGGATCAATTGTTGTACCTCCTTTAGACACTTGGTATCCCAAAATTTTGCCTTCATGTACCACAAAAATAAACTTCTTTGGGTTAAGAGAGATTCCAAACTCTCTACATCTCTGTAAAATTTGTTTCAAATGGTCTATGTGCTGGTTCACAATTTTGTTGTAAATGGTAACATCATCCAGATATACTAGAACAAAATTATACATCAAATTTTTGAAAGCCATGTCTATTTCTTTCTAAAAAGTAGCCCCTGCATTTGACAGCCCAAATGGCATTCTTCGGTAAGCCCTTGTACCCCATTTAGTGGTAAAGGTTGTTTTGAATTGATCAGATTCTTTGACTAAAATCTGGTTATAACCAGAATATCCATCCAAGAGTGAGAATCTTTCAGAACCTGAAACATATTGAAGGATCTATTCTATGGAAGGAAGAGGATGCCCATCCTTCAGAGATGCCCTATTAAGGTCTCTGAAATCTACACAGAGTCTTATCTCTCCATTTTTCTTCCTTACTGGAACTATATTGGACACCCATGAAGTATGCTTTATTGGGAATACTATGCCTCCATCTAAGAGCTTTCTTAGTTCTTTCAGCATTAAAGGTTCTAATTTGGGGTTTATGGGTCTTTGCCTTTGCCTGATTGGTCTTGCATTTGGTTCTAACTCTATGGTATGTTGAGTTAGTTGAGGATCAAATCCTTTTAAATCAGCATAATCCCAAGCAAATACATCACTATATTCTCTGAAAAGATCAATAAACAATTCTTTTTCTTTGGGAGATTTTATTTTACCAACCTTCAGATACTTGTCTCTAAAGATCTCCACCTCCTCATAATGATCTTCTTTAACCAGTAAACTGGTTTTACTCTTTCTGAATTGATCATCAGAATTAAAGACTGATTCCAGGCTGACCAATCCTCTTGGAAGCTTGTTACTCTTCAGCTGGATCACTTGATTCTCCATTTGCTGATCATACTTATCACTTTTAGGGGCTAAAAACCCTTCAGTTTCTATCATAAAACTCAAGATGTGTTCATCAGTATTGAAAACTTGCCAATTAGCATCATTGTCTATGATAGATGGCCTTGCAACAATTTTAACATGTGACTGGTCTGAAATCAGTCCTTTATTTTCTGTAATTGAAGCATGTGCATCAATACCAGCCAATCTGTCAACATGCATATTTTTCCTTCTAGGTATGGAAATGAGATTAAAGGCATCAAAATCTTCCAAAATATCAAACACTCTTGACTTATACAACTTTAAGAGATCATTTTTAACAGTATTAATTCCTCTCACCTGCCTTACTATCAACTCACTGTCTCCAAATGCCCTTAAACATTTGATTCCCCTTTTCCTAGCCCACTCCAAGCCCTGGATCAAGCTCTCATATTCTTCTATATTGTTAGAACATGGAAAAGATAACTTGTAAGCAACATAAAATTTATCACCATGAGGTGATACCAACATAACTCCTGCACCGATACCATCTTTGTTCTTAGATCCATCAAAATATAGCTCCCATAGCTGGTTAGATAATTCAGATTTAGGACATTGCTCTTTAATCAGATTAGGAACAATTGAATAAGATTCTAACATTACATAATTACCAAAACCAGCATCAAACACATCAATATCTTGATCACTTCTAGCTTCCCATTCGTCTAGGACAAAATCACGATATCCTTCAGTTTGTGTGTTATAAGATGAAGTCTCATTGATTTCATCTGGATCCATGATCACACAAATTGCATTCATGGGGCTAGGATTATAAGGCTCTATATGGTCTTTGGCCCATAACTCTGACTTTATGGTCACCTTAGCACCATATCTAGTTCTGAAATATAGGTGAGACAAATCTGATGAAAAATATCCATCTATCTTGGCTGTGAAGTCTCTTGATAAACACAAAGCAAAGTAAGGTGGTAGAACTATGAAAAAAATATCCTAGGAAATGGAGAAGTTTGGACATGTGTGCAAGGTTAAACTTGCATTTTTAACAATTCCTACTATTTTAACTGAAGAACCATCAAGCTAAACAACTCCTTTCTCTAGGGGTTCATACTTTAAACTCAACAAATCAGCTATACTCTTTGGCATGATAGTGTTGGTTGCTCCAATGTCAACCATACAATTATGCACCAATTTATCTCCAATGATTATAGACACATAAAAGGGAGGAGTTTTAAAATTTGTAGATTTCCTACCTTCCTTTTCTGTCATTTTCTGCGTATTGACTGACTTTCTTTCAACTGGCATTGCTGATTTCTTCAAACCTGTAGAACCTTTACTCTCTTGTAATACTGGTTGCTGCACCTTACCAATCTTCTTTTCTTCTTTAATCACTTCATCATGCACCTTTGAAGGCTTTGAATTGGCCATGACTACTCTCAAAGGATGATGTATAGCTTGATGTGGAATTGTTGTTCCTTTTGACAACTCCTCTTTCAACAAATCAATTTGCCCTGGAATAGCTAATGAATCCCACATAGAAATTGAAACACTCATCTTTTTCATATTATCAACAATGTTATATGTAACAACAAACTATACCTTCTAAGGTGACTTACTAATACTCTGATCCAACTATTTCTGATACTGTGTTTCTCTGTTGGCATGAGTAGAGGTCCCTTTTAGGATTGAAACTGGTGGAATGGTTGATGATTGATTTGTAGCAGCAATCCTAGGAGCTGACTGCTCTGATTCTAGAGCTCTCTTCTTGGCTCTTGTGTTTGCTGATATGGATGAATCATCATTCACTCCATAGAACTCTTCCTCTTGCCAATTGAGGAATGCAGTGTCAGGAGCAGTTGTATCACAGTGTTGCTGAGCCTCTTCAGTGGATACAGTAGGTTGTGAGTCCTTTACACTTTGAACCATCTTTGAACCATTAAGGCTTGATTGAGCACTCCATTAGTACATTTAGACTTATTGTGTTGTTCATTGCAGGGATAACACCATTCATAATCTGTAGCAAGGTTATTTTGGCTAGGAACAATATCCCTAACAACATTTAGAGGTGTTGGATTGTAAGGCCTATAAGGCCTTTGATTCCAGTTTTGCCTATTGGTATTACTATTTCCTTGATATTGCTGCTTGTTGCCTTGATAGCTGGGCTGATTAGGCTACTGAGATGAAGAACCAGCAAAATGACCTTGAGTATGGGCTATTGGATGGTTTTGCTGCCTTTTCAGGTTTACTAGTTCATTCCCAAAAGTCTGTAGCAAGCTCTCAATCTTTTGTTGACTATTTTTTATGCTTTGCAATTCATTGGGAGGAACAATAGGCATAATTTATTCACTTTTATAAGATGGCAATGAGGCTAGAGGTGGGACAACTAGTGGCATGTTGGATTAGATGTTAGGAAAATAAGGCATGGGTGGCCTAGGAGCTATCTTTCATGCCTAAATGAGACTATTCTCTGCCCTTATTGCAATATCAAAAGCTTGAGGTAAAGAATTCCCTCCCATTGACTGGATCATTACTGAAATATCACTATTCAAGCTTTTAAGAAAGCACAAAAATGCATTCTCGGTAGAGGGTCTTACCGTGGTAGGGATCCTATTCCAAGTCTTCTGAAATTTGAGATTAAAATCACTTAGTTCCTCTTGTGGAGCCCTTTTAATGGTAGTTAGTTTCTCTACCAGAGATAGATTGTTAGATTTATCCTCAAAAAAATTAGAAAGCCTTTCCCCAAAAGCATCCCATGTAGCAATAGAATTTACTAGAAGATTTGTGAACCAGTCAAGAGCTTTACCTTTAAGTGATGTAGCCAACAACTTCATAGCCACATCTTCCTCTGTGACATGATGAACATTGCAGAGAGATGCAATATCTCTGATGTGTTCAATAGCTATCACTTGACCTTCTCCAGTGAATGATGGCAAACCTTTCAAGGCAGCCAAAGGTATATTGTTGTGATTTGCAATCCAGAGAGGACTACCTTGATCAAAAGGGAAAAATGACATATTTCTTTCCATTCCTGTAGCTAGTGGTACTTGTTGCTGAACAGTAGGTTCAAAAGGAGCTTGAGTATGCTAAACTGCCTTCCTTTGGTAAGTCTTCAAATTTTGGGGATTTGTTGTAGTAACACTTGTAGAAGCTCCAAAAATAGAGTTATCTACAAAAATAGAGTTATCTATAAACAAATTCTCAACACTTGGAAATTTTGATTCACAATGAGTAGGAACACTTAGATCTTCAGGAAGATTGATTTCTTCAATAATAACCTCAAGTTCCTCTAAATTTACAGCTTGATCTTCAAAAATGGGGTTATCAAATGAAGAGAAATTTGAATTCAATAGAGTACCTCTTGGATTTTGTGATGTTCTACCACCTCTAAATGACCTTCCTTTCCTTCTGCTTGACTGTAACTCCCGGTATACAAATCCTTCCTTGTTTGATCTAGTTGGAGTTCTGCTCATTAAAATCTACACTAAGAGCTAAAACTGAAATTTAAAACAACCAGAGAACTAATAGCTCAGAACTAAGAAGCATTTTGTGGTCCCACCGAGAGTGCCAAAAACTGTTCAGGATTATAATTGTCACCCTAACTCAGGCATTAAGGCTTCATGACAATTCTATCTGACAATGGAAACTTCCTCTAGCTGTGGGTGAACTATGGATGAGGAAGAGTCTCCGGATTCTAGGCCAGTTCCTATCAAATATGGAATATCACCACCCGATTGATAACTTAATTGGGAAAAGGGAAGAAGGAAACTTTTGAAAAGAAAAATTGGATAGGGGTGATACACCAAAAATGAATTCAGACTTTTGATGAAAAGATAAAATAGTAACTCCAACTCATATATCAAAGGCTTGACTCTTCAAATCTCTAATCAACATATAGGCTAAACTAATTTCAATATTAGGGTTAAACCACAAATATCTCAAATGGCTAGCAAACATACATTTTCCACACAAGGTTTTAAATAATTGATCACCTTAAGAAGGAATATAGATGCACTCTCTTCTCTTGGATAACAATGAAAATAACACTTGCAAAGAAAGATGAAAATAGGATCAT
>MU225359.1:1571173-1611270 GCA_018584345.1 Thuja plicata
CCTTCCACAAGATTAGATCTCCTAAACTATAGGGCCAAATTAGCACCCTAAATCAAACCCTAAGTTTTAGCCCCTATAAAGTTGATAAATAAAAATATATCTTATTACATATCTTATCAACTTTTTTAAATCTTCTCAAAAGCAAAACCCGAATACATAACCTCCCAATGCAAACACTGCAACCCTAATCCTAACATAACCTAATTACACAAAAGATTTAACCCTGCCGACACCATACTCGAGCAGTTATTGTAATTGTAGTTTGTTTGTTCAATCACAATCCACCATTGACATGACCACTTTCTTTTGAAAAGACAGTTTTAAACTTTGTGGCACTAAAAGGTACCATCGTGGCAATATAGAGGGAATGTCGATGCACTAGGAACTGTAACTGTATTTACTCCATCTGACAGTGGACTTCAAATTTGGGTAAAACACAATGCATATTCATCAGTTTCATTTGTATCTTAGGGTTTTTTCCTTTGTAGCACTGCCATGTTGAATCCAGAAACCATGATCTTCTGCAATGTATTAGCCTCTATTCTATGGAGAAGCTCCAGATTCATGAGCTTTATGAGGAAGAAAAGATGTAGTTTTTATTTGCCATAATCCATGGCATCTTTTATTGACTTTCTCTTCAATACTGCTAGATTTCTTTAGTCCTTTCATTGCTCAAATTTGGGTTTTAACAGTGAGTTATCTTCCATTTGCTTGATTGTTGGAACAACTTGGTGGTGTAGTGTCTTTAAGCCAATACAAATGGCGCTGTGAACTTGCTTGTAACTCAAGTTCTGGAGTTGATGTTTAGTCGACCACCACTGCAAGTCTGGGAGTGATCTCGAACTGTGGGTAAGGTGTTGAGTTACCATGAAACTTGGCTTTGAACTAGGGATATCTCTTCCACAGTTTCAGACTCATCCCCAGTTCGCAGTGTAATATGGAGCTGGGAGAAACACTGCGGCCTCTACTGTTTGTTATTTGAATCCATATCGACACCACTCCATAGATAAGTGATTTGTTATTTTTCTCACTGCTTTTCAAATGTAAAATAAGAATCCACTATTGCACCCGATAATAATGTAATCATTGCTTAATGTTTAGGCTTTTCTGTGAACTGTTGTCAAACACTCGCATGGATATTGAACTGGTCTTTGTTTGCTGTTGAGCCCATCTCGACACCACTACTTAATGTTGAACTTTGTTGTCGACTGTTGTCTATGTTGTCATTTGTAATACCCACATGGCTTTTGAAGATGCATTTACTATTTATCTTGATGCTTGTCTGTATTTATAGTGAAACACGGGTTTTATGACTGTCAGATGCTCTCTTTTTTTAAAAACACTCCTTTTGTCTTCGACTAAAACATGTAGTAAGCATAACAGATGCTTTCCTGTTCGAGCCGAACATCCATTGTTTGAAACAATCATACACAAGATATTAAACTACAATATGTTTTATAATGTTAAGAAACACACATTTAGTTCACAATTCTACTGATAATAGTGTGAGCATTTTTTAGAATGGAAACACAATATGTTGAATATGTTGTCTTCAATGCAGAAAATAAACTGTCCTCCTTTTGAGATGTATATGAGAAAGAAAACCCATGGGGTTCAAGCACGGGCTCGTGACTCCCATGGGTTTTACTCAAAATAGGAAACCCTAATTTGCATGTATATTTCCTTTATCAAGATTGTATTTACTGCACTGTTATCATGAATGAACATCTTTTAAAACATCAGTATGAGATGTATTTGTTAAAAAACTCTGCATAAAGATACTCTCTTGAAACTTTATCTGAAACACAACATACACAAGATATGAAACTGCATTTTTTTTCCAGAACCATTAAACATGACCTCAACTGATGAACCTCCTGGATATTCTATGATATTTTGTCCATCATGTTTGTCTTCTATGTGTGTTTCACCATTATGAATGTAACCCCATGTTTGATATTGAGATTGTCGATCACTGTTTTCACTTGCAGCTTTCACATTTCTTGTATGCATCATTTTCTTTGCAAATTCAGTTGTTTAAAACAAACACAACAACAACTTCTCACTTTATAGAGTATATGCACAATCTCTATACATGTGGTTTTCAACTTTGATCTCCAAAATGAACTTTTAACAGTTGTCTGAAACAACATACACAAGAAGAGGCAATTACTGTAACAACATTTCTCAATCTCCTTTATTTTCATGAAGATAATGAACCTTCAGATTCTTTCAATTCTATATTTCTCTAATTCATTAAAAACCTTTCTTTCATCATGTGCCTCCAGCAGCATCTTTTGAATTCTTTCATGCATTTGCATCTTCTTCTGCATTCAGTTATACATACTTGCCCACTTGCACACAAAATGTTGCTTAATTTATTAGGTCATCAGATAACATGAATCAATTAACATTTGTGGTGACTGTTTGCTGAGATGGCATTCACTCATGAATGTTGGTTGATTTGTAGCATTTGTTGAACTAGTAGGTTAATCAAATTCTGAAAAAAGTTTCTCATCTATGCCATGCTAAGTTCTTTTTATTCAAATATCTAATTACATAGAAAAGAATAACATATATCAAAGTGATCATAAATAGTAAAAGGTTTCATGTTTAGAACAAGTCCTTTTAATACTATTTTTCAGATACTATGGAGGAATGTTTTCTTGTTACATTGATTTCATTAGATTGATATGCAACCTTAGAAGAACTGATTGTATGTTGTTTGTGTTCCATGTATTGCTTAGATCCAGTTGGATCTAACACCCCACTTTCTCTCCTGATGTAGGTGAACCCTAAAAGACCTAAATGCAAATGAAGATATGGACTATGGAGACCTAGGACCTAATATGCAACCATCAAGAAACCAACCACAAGGCAATGCATGGGACCCCTACTCCATACTTTCAATTATGCCTTCTATTCTGCAATGTACTATTATTTTGACATATAAAGAAAGATGAAACAACACTTGTACAATACATTCAGTTTGAATGCACAATGTAATTGATCAATTATAATTTGGAAATTCTGGAATGTGATAAACTCTTAGAGTACAAATAATAACTTCTGAAAATGAATGTAATGATAGAATGTTGTTTAATAATATCTGAAGGATAATATTAATGGGACTTTTCTAAAAAATGCAATTTTTTCCTATTTGTGGTTACTTTGATGCATGCTGAAAATTAGGATAACAATACTGATAAGGTTACAGGAGGAGATTCAAAACAGGCAGATGGAGACACAACAGAGAAGGATGCGGAAACAAAGAATGATGAAGCTAAGGACACCGATGAAGGAGATAAACCTAAAGATGACACTCCTAAGGAAAATGACAAAGGTGCTACTTACAATGTGAAGTTGAATGTGGAGACATCTACAGACACCCAACAAGATGAAACTGACACACAACAACAAAAAGAAGAACAACATGTAACTTCATCAAGCACAACTGACAAAGCCGAGAAATTGCAAATGGTTTTACATTCAAGTGCTACACAAAAGAAGAAGAAGAAATCTAAGAAGAATAAGTTGGAAGTCACTTTGGATGAAATCATTGAGATACCAAAATGTGACCCAACAACACTTGATTTTGAAGCATTACAAGAATACGGTGAAATATGCCAAAAGAAGGCATTACAGGAGAAGCTGAAGAAACAACACCGAGACTCAATGGTACTGGAAAAAACTAGGGACGTCTTGCACCAGATTATACCCGATGTTGATATTGATCAGAACAAGCCAATTCTTGATCAATTAGCCACTCTCACAGAAGCAATAACAACTCATAATATTGATGCAGAGAAGGCAATTAAAGAGAGATCAGAGCATAAGTACCAGTAGAAGCTCATTGAAAACATCAGCCAAGAAGTGGAAGTAAAAAAGGTAAAGCTATCAAAATTCATTACCGAATTAGATACAATTATAATTGAAGCTATAACCTTGATTCAAAACTGAGCACATTAGAAAATTTCACTAAAGAGAATAGTGACAACATAGCAAAGTTAGATACAGATCTAGCTAATAGTTCTCAAAGCTTAACCACTGATGGAGACAATGAAATTAAGTTGCATTATGAGAAGATCATAGAGATAAAAAGGTTAAGGCAGGAACTGTGGGAAGCAAAGACACACTTCAAGGAAGAAGTCACCAAGCTCCAAGCTCAACTTCTACCAAACCTTACACTACTTAAAACACATCAGTTCAACACGACAACTAATAGCAACTCCTGACATGTCTGTAGCAGACATCATCTATGACACACACTCCAAGATCACACTCAAGCACATGACTGTGGAGAACTTAAAAGAATAATGGGATAAAATTATGGAAGACATGAAGTCTTCACACTCCCACATTTTTTATAAGCTTTAAGGTATAAACCTTTGCCCTTAATATCAAAAAAGGGGGAAAATGATATGTATTCAAATATTCAGATGGGAAAATGATATATGACAATGATATGTATATGTATATTCATATGGGAAAATGATATGCACAGATAAGCAGGCACTATAGAGTACTACCGAAAATAATGATATACTGACATATACATAGGGGGAGTCATTAAATGACTAAGGATGATATATGTTGTATACACTTAACATTTTGTTAGTATTTTGCACATATCAGTTTTTGATACTATTGTTAAGGGGGGAGATTGATGACATTAATTTTCCATTAGTATGAAAACAACACTTTCGGTAAGCATACACCGAAAGACAGAACCAAGAGCAAACTAAAAATCATATATAAAGAGATCACCAAAATGACTAAGTACAAAGAGAACTGACGACACAACTTTGTGTGTACACCAAAATTACAAAGCAGAAAGATAAAGAGGAACCTGACAGAGGAACCTGACATACAGGATAAAGTGCAAACCGAAGAGACAATTAAAGAGCAAACCGAGAGAACAAAACTGAAAGATAGACAACTGATTTCAAAAGCATAACCGACCGTCAGGTACTGAGAATCAGTTGCAGCCCACAAAAAGTGGATCTGACTTCCACGTCAGATAAAGCAGACTTATTCTATTTATAGAATCTTGATTTTTTTTTAAATCCATTTCTTTAGGGACAAGAAACATGAATGTAAGTGTTTTAATCAGTCTAACTGATTTAAAACACATAGACTAGGAGATCAAGGTACAAGTTGTAAACCTGATCTTAGAGTTAACTTTGTTTTTCGTGAAACTTGATGATGTCAATCTATCTTATAAATAGATGATGCAATCATTCATTATACATGGATGTGAATATGAAGGAGATGATGAATGAAGCCTACGAGCACATCTATGGATCAGATTGAAAGTTTCAAGAACCAGAACAACAAAAGGTGAATTTGGTTAGCAAGAACCAAGAACAGAGGCTACCAAGAATCAAAGGTATTACTCAACCACATTAGGTGATAATATTATTCATGTAAAATTAAATGGATCTGTATCAACAATAGGAGACTGCATTTACCAGGTCAAATTATAATTTGCTATCATTCTAACAAGTGGGGCAAAGTGTAAAAATCCTTTCAAGGAAGGTGGATTTAACAGTCCAACTACAAATCTCTTAACCGAGTGCACACTCAACAGTGTTGCTAAAGCTCTTAACAGTAGACTTTAATAGGTCTCCACATATACTCTTAACTAAGTAGATCATCAGAAGTGATCAAATTGTAAGCCTTAACCAGCCCCTTCCAATCTGGAGATAGTGAAGATTTTGTGGGTGTCATCCCCACCGCAGTTTTTACTTCCTAACATGAGTTTTCTGCGATATCATATCTTGTGTTATGTGTCAATTACTTTCATAAATGTTTCTATGAATGTTCACATGTATGTTAATGTTATGAATTGATATAACTCACATCAAGATAGTATAGATCAGATTCAATAGATATACAATTGATTACACAAAGGTTAATAGATTAAAGGATACCAAAGTTTTAGAGGTATTGATTCACCCCTCCCCTCTTAGTACACACTTCCCATTAATTCCAACAATAGCTGTATTTTCTTTCATAACAGAAGGTAATCATGCTCCACTGGTGGTATGCCCGACATCGATCTCAGATCATTCACCTATCCATGCCTGCATTAAAATTGAAAAAAGTATAGATGCTGGAACTAATAGGAAGAACATGAATTCCTTCAAACTCAATGTCTCTTTACTAGAGGACTCTGATAACTTAGAAGCCATCGAGATGGTTACCAACTTAACCAAACTATGTAATCCCCTAGCAGATGCTATCACACTATGGGAAATAATGGTGAACTCTTGGAATAATTTATTTCAATTTATTGGTAAGAAGCTAGCAATGGACAGAAATAGAGAAAAATCTCTATGGAAGAGCAGGTTGAATGAAATAGAAAGGGAGCTATAGGATATAGGTAATGATCCCCATATGGAAACACAATTAGCCAACACCAAACACAACTTGAGACTTATTCAGAGATACAGGACATAAGGGCAGAAAATCAAAGCTAGAATGATTTGGATTAATGAGGGTGATAAAGGTTTTGGGTACTTCTTTAATATCATCAGGAGTAAGCAAAGGAGGGAGAGGATCCAAGAAATCCAAGTGGAGGAGGGGACCACTAAAGACCCATAACTCATTAAGAATGACTTTCATCAGTTTTATAGTGAGTTGTTCACTTCAAAGGTCTCAAAAGACAGTCAAGAAGCATTGAGCCATTGCCTAAAAATTATCCCTCAGAAACTCACTGAACATGATAGTGCTTTGCTTAATAAGAGCCTCTCTCTTGATGAAATTAATGTAGCCATTGATTCCTTTGCCAATGGGAAAGCACCAGGGTTGGATGGGCTCCCAGCTGAATTTTATAAATGAAATAAAGATTGGGTGGGACCTGAACTTCTGACAGTTTATAAAGTAGCATTTAAGAAAGGATCTCTAGGATAGTACATCAACAAAGGATTTGTCAAGCTATTACCCAAAGTAGGAGACAAAACTTTAGTAAAAAACTAGAGACCTATTACTCTTTTAAACCTTTCCTACAAAATTCTGGCAAAAGTACTAGCCAAGAGGATAGCCCCCTTATTGAGCTTATTCATATCTTATACATAGATTGGTTTTATTCAAGGTAGATACATTTTGGAAAATTTTGTTACAAGTTGGGAAGCAATGCATTGGGCCAAATCAGAAGGTCAGGAGGTGGCTATGGTATTGCTAGATTTTGAAAAAGTATATGACAGAGTAGAATGGGATTTTGTAATTGGCATGTTAAAATCTTTTGGCTTCCCTGATCGATACAATAATTGGATTAGCATCCTCTTCAAGGATGCATCCATAGTTATTGATGTTAATGGGATCCTGTCTGCACCTATTAATCTCCAGAGATCTATTAGACAAGGATGCCCAATTGCCCCTTCATTGTTTGTTATTGTTGTTGATGCTATGTACTATATCTTAAGGAATCAGAATATGGGCCCCCCATCAAAGGCATCTCTCTCCCTAATAAAGAGGATCTTATAAATGTTCAATTTGCAAATGATATAGCTATATTCCTAGGTTTATCAGAAAGAAATTTTGATAATGTTGTTGAAAGGATTAATTTCTTTACAAAGTCTCTGGATCTAAAGTCTCTCCCCAAAAATCAACTATTTTAGGATGGTCAAATGGCCCCCCTGTTTGGCTAGAAGGAAAAGGTTGGCAATGGGCTGGGCCCAACAAAATTGTTAGGTATCTTGGCATTCCCTTCTCTATGGAGCCTAACTTTGGTAACATGTGGGAATGGATCTATGACAAAATTAACAGAAAACACATCAAATGGCAAACTCAGACACTGTCCATTGCTGGTAGGATCCAGATTGTTCAAAAAGTCCTCTCTGCACATCACATTTACTATGCCTCAACTTGGATGTTTGTTAATCCCCAAGCCAATATGTTAGAGAAGATCCTTAGGGATTTCGTATGGTCTGATGGGAAAGGAAATAGGAAAAGACATTGTGTCAAATGGGAATGGTGCTGCCAGGAAAAGGGGCATGGAGGGCTGGGGCTGAAGGACATTAAATTTCATGGTGTTGCTTTGGCATCCAAATGGATTATTAAAGCCCTCTGGGGCAATGAGCCATGAAAAGTTCTCATTAGGAATAATATTGAGAGATCCACTATTAAAAAAGGTAAACAGTGGAAGAATATTCCAGTCTGTTATAAAATTATAGGAGAATACAATATGAAGTTGGCTAGGTCAAAAATATTTCAATCCTTCTGGAAAGCTTGGACTCAGGTGAGACAGTTCATCTCAGAGAGGAGAGTTATGGGAGGCCTTCCTTCTTTTGTTGTTGAGGACATATCTATTTGGTGGGGGCTGTGTTATAATGGTAAACCCGTGACCCTTACTCAAAGCTGCTTTGCTAGACTTTGGAACTTGAAAGGAATCTCGATTATACATGACATCTTGGTGGATGGGCACCTAGAGTCGCAGGAGTTCATTAGCTCCAAGTTCAGTATCCTTGCATCTCAGAAGAAAACATATACTCTCATAAAAAAAGCAGTAAATGGAACACTTAAAGGAGATATAATTGACTCTACAACATCCTTAATAAATGCAAATGGATGGATGGGAATCTGTTATCTGATACCACTGCTAAACAACTATATCATATTATTAAGAAGGAATCCTCAATTGTCACTCGGGTGTCTCAGTGTTGTGGGCATGTTAATCCCTTTTCAAATTGGCAATTTTTCTTCGAATGCTTTTGGAAAGGCAAAGGTGAACCTAAAAAATTTGTTTTAGATGGTTAGTATTGACCAAGAAGCTTGTTGTGGGTCATGTTTTGTCATCTATTGGTTTGTCTCCTGTTATGTGCAGCTTGTGTAATTCTGTTGAAACCTTTGAACATCTTTTCTTTGAATGTTTTTATGCACACAAAATTTGGTCTATTTTCCTTGGCTCCCCTTGTCTTTGGAATTGTAAACCTTGCATCTCTTGGAGTGAAATTCTTGCTGGATATGTTGAAAAATTTGATTCTAAACTTAATTGCTTATAGTTTACACTGACAAATGAGATTCTCTGGACTCTTTGGAAGGACAGGAATATAGAGGTTTTTTAGATGGAGAAAAGGAAACCTACTGAGTTTGATCTTAAACTCACACATTTTAACATTATGACATAGGTATCCATGGTCCTCAACATCACCAAGAGTAAGTTCATGTTGTTGATCTAGGAAGGCAGTTTGTTAATACACAAAGATGAGGTACAATCTGCTCAGTATGTTGCTAAATATCAAAGCTTC
Organism: Thuja plicata; assembly: GCA_018584345.1. Lineage (NCBI taxonomy): Eukaryota > Viridiplantae > Streptophyta > Pinopsida > Cupressales > Cupressaceae > Thuja > Thuja plicata. The sequence continues at coordinate 1,580,425 of MU225359.1, forward strand.
CTTGCCCCCTCTGAAGTGGAAGATTTAAATAATCTTCTGAACAAGTGCCAGCTAGTTCCTAGGGAGCAGGTGGATGAAGATGCCAACCATAATGAACATGAGGCAATCACAGAAAGGGAACCAGAAGCAACACGTGTGCAGGATAATACTCAGTCTGAAAGTTCATGGGTCCCAAGGGACAATACCATCCAAAATGATGGATGGGATAAAGTACCAATGATACATGCTTATATTTCCTTCTTTTTGTAAATGGATAACCATAATGATACGATAAACAGTCTGATATACAGTAAATAGTATAGGCTATAGTAATTCTGATCTCACTCCCCCAATTTTGTAACTGTATATGTTATGGGGGTTGTGAATAGGTGCTATACAAACTCTGGTTTCTCCTTTTACTGTAAATGTTTAAACTATCTTAATAGAAAAATATTATCATTTGAGGAACCAATAACTACTCACATGCAATTGTCATTTGAGTACATTTGTATTTTTGGACCACTTGCATAAAGTGGTTAATGTAAACATATAAGTTTTTAAAACATGATTAGAGGAAGAGTAGTGGTTCATAATTTTTGTTTTTTGTGATCGACTACACATTCATAAATGAACATGTATTGGAACTCAAACAAATATGTTTTTGGTAAATTAAGTATGTTTAATGAATTATACAATTATTTGTTTCTTAGGAGGTCACTATAGCAAAAAAAATGAAGACCCCAAACCACTACTCGTCCCTTTCCCCTATGTCCATATATTTTAAAAAACATATAAAACTTTTCACCTTCTTAATATTCCCCTTTCTAAAATCCTCTTAAATAAACTTCTCGAACATTTATACTAAATTACTATTAAAATGTTGATATCAAATCTTCTACGACATAAAATAATAATAATAATAATAATAAGAAAGTGCTGCTTCTGAATAGAACTTATGATGTAAGAGGAGGCTTATGCACTTTATCCATTCTAATAATGGCACAAATTATCCGCAGACTATTGGTACGAAAGCAGGGTATGTAAAGGGCGCGGAAGACATGCGCTGGGCTGCGTAGGCCAATTTCTATCAGGGTGGAATGGGTATGATTTGGAAGCTCTCCTCCTTTCCTCAGCTGTGTGGGGTTGCAGGGCGCATTGGGAACGCTCATCGAGCTTGCAGGATTCAGCAATCCAACCCTTTAAATAATTTGGAACAGGAAAAACACATAAATGTAAGACTCGGTTGTAAAATGATGGAGAATCAAGAGGTATCGAAGGATTATAGAGCAGAAAAAATCTATGCACAACGGTCAGTAGTGGATGCATTTTTACAGGGAAATGGTAACTATAATAGTTCACCACAAGGAAGCTGGAATGGAAAAGATACTCAAACAAAAGTAAGTAACTTGGATGAGAGTACAAGGAAAGATGGGAATTCCGGGCAGGTTTCTAGAATTATATCCGAGGACAGTCGAAAAGAGGCTGAGTTGAGTGCGTCCTTTGAGAGAGAACAAAAACAAGAGGACTATTCGGACAGGAAATCTGGAATTCAATTTCCCAGAGGTGGGAGTGGTAATAGCCAAAATGAGATGCGTTTGGGCGAGGATGGTTCCCAAGAGAGAGCTAGTTATGTGAAAAGTGGCACCCATGATAAACAAAACTCTGAAGGCGGCTTTCTTGATCTAGCTAGGCAGTCCAGTATTGCTGATATGATTGCACGGGATTCTTTAGCAGATGATGGGGTTTCTATTGGAAGTAAGTTATCTGAAGATGAAGCTGAGCTTCCCGACGAGAGCCTCATAATAAATTCTGGTAAGGAGTTAGCCTTTAGCAAGCAGGCAGTGAAGAGATCAAGCGTAATTGCCAAGCAAGTAATCAGCAAGACATCTGCACTTACCATGGGATTTGTTTCTCAGCTTTGGGTGGACACGAGCTCTGTAAGTGCTTACGTCTTCTATTGGCAATACAACTGCATCACATTTTTAAGCATATTATACTTGAAAAGGAAAAACCTTATTTATTGATTCATACAAGCATTTGGATAAAATTGCGTTGAAGATTTTGAATCAACGGTTCAGCTCACAATCAGATAGCCGTTAACATAGTGAAAAAAGATGAGTTACGATTGCATAAAATAGTTCTTTAAACAGATAATACTAGTGGTGATCAATGAAGTGAAAGATTGGCTAGGAAAAGAGAAAAGAAGATGTTAAATGAATTAGTCGGCGTCCCAATTAAATAATTTTAATTGTTAATTCACCTAATGTATTTGCCATGTCCCTGGTTATTAGGTCATTTTTAGAGAATGGTTAAGAAGTCTCCATGAGTGGCTTAACAACAACCCTTTATGGATATCAAGACTGTGGGAAAGTTTGGTAATTTCAATTGTCCATCTTAAACGGGTTTTATAATAATCGCCCTCCAGGGCTAAGACTTCAGTGTCTTAAATGCAAATTTGGCTTTGGGATTTAAAAGAAAGTTCTTCCAATGTTGAATTGACAATGCTAGTCTAGTTATATCCAGAAAAGCCATCCATAAATGCGTAAATCTTGTGCCTGTCCACATATTTTAGCATAAAATTTGTAAATTGAATGGGGAAAGTGTCTTTGATAGTGATTGCTTTTAGACTTGTAAAGTCAGTGTTATTCGTACCTTTCCTGAATTCTTTCTTCAGGCTGATTAATATTGGCGACAGCCATTTGCTTGTTTCTATTTTAAGGATTATACCTACACAGTATTTTATCAATCTCTTCTTGGACATTAACAGCACAAGTTCAGTTCATTTTGTATGCTTTCTTCTGCACTGATTGTGCTTTTGGTACTAAAGGGATTCTATATACACATTGTAGGTGGTACACCCTTTAAATCCTTGTACATCTATAATTTTTAATTTACAAATATTTGGGATGCTGCAACTTTCAACATGGATCCCAGTCATTCCCAATCATGATCTGGGAGGGTCTCCTTTTGGTCCCAAATCTAACTTGATGGAGGGAGGCTCCTTATAGTTTATGTCCTTGATGCTTCTAAATTGATGCTGAGGTTTTTTTGTAATGAAATGACTATAACAAATGAGGAATATAATATTAAATATGCTGCAAATTCTTTATAGTAGCTGAAAGTAATAAACCAGTTTGAGGGGGTGAACTTCCAAATAACTCCAATGAGAACACACATCACAACTTGATGCTAAAAGAAGACTCACTACCTCCTATACATACCCTACTTATGTCTAGTGCTAACTAACTAAATAGCAATGTAACAATGATAATATGACTTGATTAGGAGTTAAGGTAGCTACAACCCGATTACTCATAACCATATGTATACTCTAGAATTAAGGGTGCAACATGCTCCCCTCTTCAGAGAAGCATTGTCGTTAATGCTAACCAAGTGTGGATTCTTTTGAATGAACTCTTCATCTCCCCATGTGGCATCTTCAACTAGTAGATTCGTCCATTGAATAAGACATTAATTGAGTGTTCTAGTCCTAAGCTTCTTTGTACGTGTTTGGAGAATGAACTCTGGTTACAATATGATTCTTCCTTCTTCATAAAGCTCTTGTAATATTGTCTATGAAGGGATGTTATTCCCTATTACCTTTTTCAAACAAGAAACATAAAAATATGGCCGTATCTTGCTTGTTGGTGGTGACTCCAACTTGTAGGCAACGCTACCTATCCTTTATATGATCTGGTAAGGGCCATACTATTTTGGCAACAACTTACTATTCTTTGATTGTTGCTTCAATGATATATCTTATAAGGTTGCAATCTCAAGAACACCAAATCCCCCATTTCAAAGCTTCTTTCTGTAATATGCACCCTTATATCCTTTTAAATTTTTTTGTTTTGCTTTTGAGTTTAAGAATGTTTAATAGAAAGAACAGAAAGAGCTGATTTATATTGCAAAAAATACAATACTATGACAGCAAATATAAAATAAATACTTGCAATATTCGCTTCTAAAAATCAGTCCAAAACTGAAAGTACAATACAAAGACAAATTTAAGATACCCAAATCGATAAATATGATTATAATGACAAATACAACATACCCATTTGTTGGTAATGAAAATAAATGATTGCAACAATAATAGCCACTAAGTACGAGTTCCAAAAACCCTAGGTTCTTCACCAAAATGTTCCAAATGGTAACAATAATAACCACTAAGTACGAGTTCCAAAAACCCTAGGTTCTTCACCAAAATGTTCCAAATGGTATTACTGGGTCTAGAAGTGTCAAACAACAGCTAAGACCTTTAGTGAATGCATATATCAGCTCCTAAAACCCCAATGGCTGCCTATAATTTTCACTTTGAACCTCAACAAGTGATACAGTTGTTTGGGAATGATATTGTCAACAAAGAAGAAGATACAACCAGCAAAATAGAAGTTTAACCCTCCTCAATCTTCTCCAAAACTGTCCTTTGCAAATCTGATATCCAATTAACTCTGCGAATCTGAAAATGTAAACTCTAATATGCCCAAATGTGACCTTTGAATAAAGTTAGTAGATTATTCTCAATGTATCTCTCAACAATGTGGAGAATGTTGCTTGGAAGGGGTTTTGTCCTTACAAACTAGAGATGAAGAAGCAATCTCCTTTAAACAGAAACAATATAAAAAATTCAAACTCAACATGCCCAAATGAGATCCCCAATCCTCATTTTATAGCTTTTTAGTTGCTTTTTCGAAAAAAAAACACTTTTTCACCCTTTTGATATTTTTTTGTGAATGTTTTTCTGCTTTTATTTAATAAGAATCACCTCCTTTTTAATCCCCCAATGTAGCATTAAATAATAAAGGCCTATTCATTAAAATAAATCACCTTTAATTTAATATTTTGCCTCTATAGTCCCTTCAATAAATAAATTAAAATAACAATAAAGTTAAACTTTTAATTTAAGCTTATTAACTTATCGGTATTTAATTTAAAGCCCGTGGACTATATTAAAGCTCGTGATAAACATCAAAACCAACTCCACCAACATTACTAAAAATAGCAACTGACTCTATTGGTGCTCATCACTAACTTACTAGAAATAGCAAGTATAGGAGAAAGTGTCCAAAAAGACTTCAGAAAAGGGTGTTACGCACCTTACACCAATCTGAACAAGAAACTACTTTTGTCATCACCTCCAAGATTTCCAAAATCCACTCATTAGCCTACAAGAATCTCATGAATAGGATAGTCTCTTCACGCCAGACCAGCTTAGGAAGGGGATGTTACACTTTCTCTACAATGTTGATCTGCTTGTTGCTTCATTCAATTTTGTGCCATGGCCAATTTTTCCTTGAGTCCTAAATGTACTTGCTATTGTTAAAGTATGTGGTCCTCCACAACTTAAACGCTTGTCGAAACCCTCAATGATGATGTGAGGGAAGGAGGTTGATATCCATATAGTGCCATAAAAGGATACACTTTTGTGAGCTATGAAAGGAAGTAATACCACAATTCTGCTAGTGGTAGCTAGTGTAGCCATTATGATTGTTTATCTTAAGTGAAACAACATAGTTATCCTTACAAACACTTTTTAACAACCTCCGTTTGCCCATTAGATTGTGGATGGTATGAAGAACTTTGACCAATTGTGTTCCCAAACATGAGAATAAGTCTGTCCAAAAGTTATGAGTACAGATAGGACCACGGTCACTAACAATAACCCTAAGTGTAACATGTAGCTTTTGTATATTCTCAAAAAATGTTTTTGCTACTATACTCACTGTAAAAGGATGTGATAATGCAATAAAATGGGCATATTTAGTGAGGCGATTTACCGCTACCATGATGACATTCTTACCTTTAGATCTTGGGAGACTTGTTATGAAATCCATGGAGACCTTTTCCTTGCGCTGGCTAGGAATAACTAAGGGTTGCAAGAGACTTAGTGTCTTAACTGTCTCCTCTTTATTTCTTCGACAGACCAAACATTCAGCCACAAATTTTTGAACATCCCCTTTTAGTCCTTCCCAAAAGAAGTTTTTCTTGACTTGACGATATGTCCTCAAAAATCCTAAATGACTACCTATTGGAGACTCATGAAGTTTTGTGAGTCTTTTGTTTGAGAGTGAAATTCTTGCATAGGTATAATCACTCTTTATACCACAAAGCATCCCCCTTCCAACAAAACTTATCTGAACTACTCAGATCACTCCATAATTGTTGAATGAGATTACTTGTAGCAATGTTACTTTTCCACTCTTCATTAGCTTCTACCACCCAATCCGCTTGTAATATTGAAATGACACATAATAGAGTTTCATCCTTCCTAGATAATGCACCAGCCACAATATTTTCCTTGCCTTTCTTGTTTATGATCTCAAAGTCATACCCCAACATCTTAGTGACCCATTTTTGTTGCTCTTCAGAAGATAATCTCTATTCCAAAAAATATTTTAGGCTATTCTGACCTGTCTTTACTTTGAAGTGTCTTCCCATTAGAGATGGCCTCCATTGCTTGATTGCATGAAGAATAGGTAACATCTTCTCATGAATAGGCTTGAGTTGATTCTTACCCTTTGATTGATGGTTCTCAAAAGCAATGGGCCAAACCTCTTGCATGAGAACTGCTCCAATACCATTACTTGAAGTCACATTCTACAATAAAGTCCTCAATGAAGTTAGGAATAGCAAGAACTAGTGTAGTACACATAGCCTCCTTCAATCTCTCAATTGTTACATTAGCTAACTCATTCAATTGAAAAGAATCCTTCTTCAATAGAGCTGTGAGTGGTGCTGCCATATGACTGCAGTTCTACACAAATCTTCTATAATACTTAGTCAACTCCAAAAAACCCCTTAATTTCTCAATGGGTTTGGCAATAAGCCATTCCACAATAGCCCTAATTTTGTTAGGATCCACCTTTACTCCTTTATGTGAAACTATGTATCCCAAGTACTCTGTGATATCCCAATATTTTTAAATGTAAATAAATGGGCAAGGGAAAAAAGAACATACCTTGTCTTTGTATATAATCTGCATTTTCATATAGTATAGAAAAATAATTCTATGATAGATGGAGCTTGGCAATCACCAAGGCATCTATCCACCATGTAGACACCTTAGCTATGATGATATCTACAAGTGATCCAAGATGATCACTTGTAAACACCACCATAGAAGTGAGCTATATGATTGACCGATGACTTGATGATCGGTTTTGACAACCATCATCATGTGATCACCATCATATATGCACTATGCAAATGTCATCAACATACATGCATCCATCCATGACATTCCATACACTCCATCACATACATATGCATATTATTTATCTTTGTCATACATACATACACAAGGGGTGTATAACCATGTCATACATGGATACATCTATATTGATGCAATTGCATCTCATTATAACATCACTGTCTCATTTTATTATTGATGCATAATCATATTTGTGTCATAAATCATAATTGCATTACATTACCATACTTAGCCGATCCATATATAATTGCATTATCGTGTTTACACTCAGCGATCCAGAAATCATTGCATTATCATACATCCCTGCATTACCGTGTGTATTCACACTCAACTGATACATCTTTGCATTATTGTGTGTATTCACACTTAGCTTATCCATCAATTATTGCACTATCGCGTATTTTCACACTTAGCCAATTCACATAATCGGGCCAACATTAACAATACATAACAATTTATGATTTATGGCAGTTCACCGCAATAATCATCCTGATTATTGTGATGAACATTGGTGACTCTTCATTTGTTATTATGATGAGAGGAGACCATTCTATCATGCCTCCTCACTTGACCGATCATGTACATATATATATATGGATATCATATCATTGCAAAAGACATTATTGAATATAGACTTGAGAATATATAACAGTCCCTTGTGGATCGCTCTGCTAGAGCAACTGATTGCCAACAACAATCGAAGGTGCAAGCATTTATATTTATATCAGAGACAACATCATCTAGAAGCATAATCAATTCAAGGTATTGTTGTGAGGTTTTCACACCATTGCCCCATTGCAACTGGGGACCCCCTCTTTTTGCTTTAGCAGTAGTTGTGGCAGTCTTAGGTGCTCTTATTTGGTAGCAATTTTCAAGTCTCCAAGTCAAAAGATGAGTTTGAACAATTTTGGCTTGCTGGGAAGTCATGTCTGTTTGGGATGTGAGCAAGAGTTGGGCTAATTTTGTTAGGGATACGGAGTTGAAACCAAGTGATTTTTGATGAAATGAGTAAAAACCTTTTGAAAATCCTTGTTCCGGCTTCAATTTGAGCTTAGAAAGTCAAATAAGGTTATGGGAGGTAACACTGCTGAAGGTGTGCTGAATCCTGAAATTTGGCTAAGTCTGGAATTTTTTGAAAACTCCCAAAATCTAGAATTTTTATTATAATTCTTATGAAGCTGAAACCTATCTCAAACATCTTGAGGGTATTTATATAACATATAACTTAAAGTATAAGAAAGGATCTTATACTTAAATGCTATATTTTATATAAATCCTCCCGCCCTCTGAACTAAGAAAATGACTAAGTGTTGAAATGGAGAGTTAAATTACAAATGAAAACTCCCAACACTATGTCAGAATCCGACCATGTCTTGGGATTAATCCCAAAAACCCCCAAAATTCCGCCCTTTTTGAAAGACGAGTTTCAAGTGTGATTTGAGGAGAAAAGTGAAAGAAATGTGCAAAATGATGGTTTTTTTTGATGAAAATTGGCTAAGGTTTAAAGTTTGTCCCAAGGACATGGCAGAATCTGCCCGTCCCTTGGGAAAATTCCTGAGGACATGGCGAAATCCGCTTGTCTCTTGGGAAAAATCCCAATAGAGGCCAAATTTCCGCCCTTATCAAATGCTGAAATCTCTTGACTACAATCATGTCTAATTTCATTGCAATAAAAATGGGTGAAATGGAGGTGAAAAGGGGGGTCTAATCAATGAGGTTTTGGTAAGAAAAATCATTAAGTATTGGGAAAATTCCCAAGGACAAGGCGGAATCAGCCTGTCCCTTGGGAATATTCCCAGCCAATCTCTAATTACCGCCCTTGGCAAGAGCAAAATCCCAACACTGCCTTGATTTCCGCCATGAATTAGAGGTATTTGAAACATGTCATAGGCTTCCAAATCGTATAAAGAGGGATGAAAATGAAGGCCAATGCAAATGGAGACAACATTTTGACAAAATTGGATGAAATAATGAATCAGATTAGATTGAGACACAAGGCGATAATACCTTAGAATCCAAGTTTCATGGCGAAGCAAATGAGCAAGGTAGAAGGGGGCATAGAGGTAGAACAAGTTGGACGAGAGGACATGAAATTTGTGCCAAGGAGAGGGCGGATTCTGCCCTCTGCTTGGGAATTTTAGCCTAACAACCCCTTCATTTCCGCCCGGAATTCTAATAAAGTAATTAATATTAATCGTCATTTAGATTTTTAGATATTTAGTCTTTTAGGCAAGTTTTAGTTTTTTAGTTGGTTTCTAAATAATATGGAAACTTTCCTGTTGTCATCCTTTTAGAAAGTTTCCATTTCATTCTCAGTTATTCTCTATATAAGAAGTCTTCCTCTCCATATTGTAATTAATCTTTCATGAATATGAATATACATTTTCGTAACATGGTATCAGAGCTTAGATAGTTTTTAGTGAGTTTTTTTATAAAAATTCGTAGCTTTTCTGATGTGGAGGGCATCAAGACATCCTTCTACATCTGCAAATACTGCAATGTCTTTCTTAAATCTGCATCGTAGATATCTTCAAATCTGCATATCTCACTTCTCGTTCTTGACGAACATCGTTTACAGAGGCTGATAATCCTTTCAAGATTCCCATAACAATAACCAAGTCAACACAGTGTACAACATCGACCTAATACTATGCGCCATGATTACTCACTGAATCATCTTACCAATCATCGCTGATGATAGCTATGCATGCGGGTCGCTACACCGTTGTGCTGGTTTGTCGCTATGCGAACATACATGTTCGCCACCTTTCCCATTTTTGAGACCGAGCCACACACAATAGTGAAAACGTGATGATCTTCGCTGTCAACTTGGAAGCGAAATTCAACAACTTCCGGCCATTCCAAATGCAAACAATTTGAGAAATAGATTTCTCCCTCTCTGGTCTCCTTCAAGACGACTATCGAAACATCTCTCGGGCTCTACACGGGCGTAACAACTCCACCACCTTTTCAATAACCGTTTCATGATTCGAAACTAGTACAATAATTGTATAATGGTTCTTGAAATCATTTTCTAATACATTCAAGAATTTAGCACTCAATCTTTGCCAAATAGACGACTCCCGTCGTTCCAAATCGGGATTGTATTGAACCGATACATAAACAAACAGAGTATTGACTATTGCATTGACAATAGCAAGAAAAACCCGATTCATTTTCACTGTTGAAATTCTTTCATAAAAGCAAAATCAAAACCAAGAAACCGAACTACAAAAAGCATTAGCATGGCAAAACAGAAAAAATGAATCACTTATAAGTAAACTTCATTAACATAAACATTGCAATTACACTTTGCATGGCTCTCTGACAGCCGCCAGAGAGCCGTTTGGCTACTCCCTTATCCTCTTTTCTCTCTTTGCTTAACTCCCTCTATATCCTATTTGGTTACATTTTGTCCATATATAGATGATGATGATTTTTGGACAGTTACAAACCGCTTCTTGAATGGTTCGGTTACTTTACCCCGATCACTTTAATGACCCGTTTTCAACATGAACCTCTTCAACATGACATTTACCCATTTCGCACTTCATGATTACATTTTTGCATAATATTAGACTAATGATAGGAAATTAGAAACATTTCGTGGGTGCCTCTGCACCATTTTCTATCTATAATTTCTTTTTCCAGAAGTTTTTTTGATTTTTATGAAAAATCGAAGGTCTGAAAATTTGATTTTTCAGTCAAAATTGTAAGGTTCTTTGTGGTTTTATTTGTAGATGTGTTATGGTGCAGACGAGTTCTTGTTTTAGCTAGGGTTTGAAGATTTTTTTTGATGATTTTTGTATAAAAATCAAGGGCTTTATTTTAGGTTTGCACAAGGGTTTTTACCATTTTTTTCAAAAAAATGAAGTTTTGTACTTAATGCACATTGGGATTTGTGCCAGCTCTTCGCTGAAGGTTTTTGATTGATTTTTGACAGAAAAATCAGAATTTTGTAAAGCTCGAGTTTGCCTCATTTTTTTGTGCAAAGGAAAATGAGAGGGATGGCGTCGTTGGCCAACATCATGTTGGAGGGAAATCAACGATTCAACGACAGGAATTACAATACTTGGAATTAGAGAATGCTTTCGATTTTTGATTACCGGTGCTTGGACCAACTTGTTTTGGGTAACTCTACTCGCCCTACAGCAGTGGGCAAAGATCAGGACAAGTGTGATGAACGTAACCGAGAAGCAGTTATGTTGCTGAAGTTATCTGTCACTGATGAGATGCTTCTAGAAGTGCCATCTGGCAAGTCCGCAGCTTTCTTTTTGAAGAATATGTTGTTTTCTCTTGTAATGGATGAGAAGATGTCTCTGCAAGAGCATCTTATGAAGATTAAGGATATCCGCGATCAACTGGACACTATTGGTCACAAGAAGGAAGAGGAGGACATGGTAGTGATTCCGCTGAAGAGTCTACCACGGTCCTATGAACACTTTGTTGAAACGCTCAACATTACCTCCACTAATGTTGACTTAGAATTTGATGAGTTGTGCAATAAGCTATTGCAACAAGATAGGTGGAGGCAGCAGTTTGGTAGTACTAGTGACGTGGTCATTGCAGAACAAGCATTTTCTGCCACAGATAAAGGCAAAGGCATGTCCACTCAGTAGAAGGATAGCACACGTCTAAGGAGGGTTCCGAGAAGAAGATCCCCTGTCACTATTGTGGGAAGCTCAACAGTAGGCTCATTTGGTAGAACAATCTGAGGAGAAGAAGGAATCAGCCTTCTATGCATTTTGATTTGAAATTTTTATGTCTGGTTAGTTAGTAGAATGACCATTATGGGAGGGTAATAAAGTAATTAATATTAATGGTCATTTATATTTTTAGATATTTAGTCTTTTAGGCAAGTTTTATTTTTTTAGTTAGTTTCTAAATAATATGGAAACTTCCCTGTTATCAACCTTTTAGAAAGTTTCCATTTCATTCCCAATTATTCTCTATATAAGAAGACTTCGTCTCCATATTGTAATTAATCTTTCATGAATATGAATATACATTTTCATAACAAATTTGGTTTCAGCAAACAAGACAATTAGGGGGTTCGAACTTTGAATTTGGAGAAGCAAAATAAATGCCATTTCACCACTTTGTCCAGGTCAACCAAGATGAGGAGTAAAAAGAAATAAATTTAATTAAATTTTTGGCCCATAAAACCCAAGTCGGCCTCCTTGGGAGTCATGCCTCTTAGACCTAAGTCACCTATATAAGGAGAGTGAATGCATTTCATTTTCACATCACTTCAAAACAAATTTAGCATTGCAATAGGTAGCGAATTATCCCCTTATAAAAGGCAGCAAATTTCATCCAAATTGGGTGGCAGATTTCACCAAGTTTGAGCAGCGATTTACTTAGATGGTAGCAGGTCATCACTAGGGGAGAAATAAAATCATTTAAAGGGCAGCGATTCTGGGCTAAAAGGCAGATTTCTTCCTAAAACAGAGATAAAAGGTGAACAAGAGTGAAATTTGGGCATTTTGCTCATGAAAAACTTACTTATTTTCCAGATTTTAGCATAATTTTATCTCAAAATTTGCAAGAGAATGAAGGAATTGGGTCTTAAATTTGAAGAAATCTTAGAGAAAGTCCATCTCGCTGGATGTTAATGTGATTTCATTTCATGGAATTTTTAGATTTTTTCTTCTGTTTGCTTATCAATTTCATGAACTTAATATTTTTTCTCTTGCCTTGCAAGGTAATCGTTGGAGCAAGGAGATATTAACAACTATAAGCAGGTGCTACAAGCTCAAACTCAAGATTTCAAGCAAGAAGGATGCTTGAAGGCTTCAACTGAGAAGGAAATTCAACATCAAGGTTATCAAAATGCAAATTCAGGATCAAGATCAAGATGGGATCCAAGGAATCAAAATCTACAAGTGGAAGAAATTTTTATCAACTTGAATTTCTTCCGGAAATCCAAGTTTGCTTTGAAGGATCCCAAGCTACATGAAGGACTTCATTATTTCAAGAAGTTCAAGACATCAAGTTTACAAGTGCAATCAAGTTCAAGTCATGACAGTGAGAAAATTTCCAAGAACGAAGATGGAGAAAATTTGCAAGGATGGAGAAGATTTGAGAAGATGAAGCAATCTGGGAGTATGCCATCACTATTGAAGGCTTGGCAATGTCGAGTATCAAGAGATATTTTCCCACCACCAAAGGATTGATCAAGTCTACAAGATGGGGATGATGACGTGGCACCTAGTTGTCTTCTCCAATCAGAAAACTCCAGTTACAGGCACATTCAATCTTATCATGCCAAGTGTACAATTTTCCCATTGGCTATCAAAAGCTTTGTAATTTTCTTATTGGCCCACTGGGTGGTGCCTTCATGTAATTGGTTGATATTGTGGCAACCATAATTAGGGTTTGTAGGGATAAATCTTGGCCCGTGATCTTGAATTGATCTTGGTCCTTCATTGTAATTGAACAACTATAAAAGGCTAAAGCCTTCTCAGTTGTAAAGGGTTAGAAGAGTTAGATTATAGAGCATTAGATTAGAGAGCTATAAGTAGAGGTAGGCTAGCTAAGGGAGAGACTTGTTGGAATTGTTGCCATAATGCTATCAAAATGATTGATGATTCATTGTTGGTCTTCATGGTGAATTACTTAATGTTGCTTTGAAGCGTTGCATGGTTTCTTCAATCCCTCACTTAGAGTAGATTTCATTTCATGTTGATTAGAAGTAGAGTTTAGATGGATGGAAGTAATTTTGGACGTATCTTTGTTGAACTCGCATGGACCATACCACTAGCCGCTTGCTGATTGTAAGTGTGCCTTGCGTGATCAACTGACATAGTTATAAGCTTAAATTCGATTATTGCTTGCACATTGATATGCATCGATGGATAGTGTTGATGGAATGGTGGTAGTTTGAACATCTTACATTTACCCTAGGAGATTGCAATAGCTTGGTTGATGTCGATGACTAAACTAAGTCTAGTAGAGTCACAAAGACATCCGCGATTTCTTGCATTTTAGGAGTAGATTAGACTCCCTAAACCCTTTCCTTGAAGTTGTTTGACTGGAATAAGTTAAAGTCAAGTTGATATCCATCGATTGAACAACGTAAGTCCCTTTGTGATAACCAACATATCACATCAAAATAACTGAGTGAAGTCCACAATAAGAAGGAACCTTGAGGTTGTCTCATTTGATCATACAATCTTTCTACATTGTTTTGCATATGAGCATCCTTATTCAAGAGAGAGTTGCAGATTTGGTATTTCCTCTCGAAATACTAAGTATTCGATTCTATATGTTGTAGTGGAACAAAACTCACATCAATAGTCTGAATATAGACTTGACAATATATAATAGTCCCTTGTGGATCGCTCTGCTAGAGCAACTGATTGCCAACAACAATCAAAGGTGCAAGCATTTATATTTATATCAGAGACTACATCATCCAAAAGCATAAGCAATTCAAGGTATATCAGAGATGACTTCATTGACAACGCATAGAGATAAAGATTGATCAGACACAACCTGTACAATATCCATTCATTATTGTACCCGATAATCTTTGCAACTAGAGATAGCATTACTTTAATATCAACCTGTATATGCAGCGTGGATCATTAGCGCATATCAGAGATAACCATTCAGGTTATTAAGCATATATTTCATTGCCATATCAGATACAACATTTGTGATTATTGTTATGCGACATTCTAATTGATTGGAAGCGTATGCATTTGGAATTAGTAACATTTTCCTATAATTCAGTGTATGCATTTGGAATTACTATTGTTCTTTGCATCTGCAATTGGAATTAAATATTAAAAAAAATCATTTTATTAAATTAAATCATAGAATTGTGGAAATCTTTGTAATGTCTCAAATCACATAAAAAGAGACATTACAAATTGGTATCCGAGCTACCTTTCCTACATCCAAGACCTGCATTATACAATGGACAATGAAGAAAGAGTTAGTGACAAACTAGATCAATTCCTGAATGGACAAAGGAGGATTCAAGATTCCATGGACCAGCTTATTGAGGCTTTAACACAGGTCACCATAAAATCAACCTCAAAAAGTAACCAAACAATGGAGACACCACATTCTCTTAGTAGAAAGTTGCGACCAAGGATCCCCACCTTTACACCCCAAACTAATTCACTCAAGCAACCAAATTTCATCCATCTGCAAGAACAATTCAAAAGGGACTGGGAGAACAATAACCTAAAAAATGAATTATCTCTTAAAGAATACATAGAACTAAGAATGAAATATCAACCAGCTGTGACAAGTTCCAAGATACAAAACTACACATCCTCCATAGAAGCATGTTTCAAAGGAACCAACAAGTACACTGAAAGAACATATAAGGAAACCCCTGCCTCCTCCCAAGGGTCATGCACAAAGAAGATAGGCTCAAGAAAAAATGATGAAATTACAAGCTACCATATAAATGAATTTAGTAAATGCAGAATTCCATCTTTCCTCCCAAAGGGAAACTCCATCACTTCTAAGGAAACAAAAGCAGATTCCTTCCATTCAATCAAGTCCCCAATAGATGAAAAGACAACTAGAAGAAGGTGAGGAGATGAGGACCCATCTGAAGACACATTCTCGCCCCCACTTAAAGGGAAAAGCCATCAGAATGCACTATTTGAGGTAGGTTGAGAACATCCAGATTAAGGATTATGATAAAACCACACAAAACCCCCTCTTCCAGTTCAATGGAAATATGATTTACGACAATCCATTCTTCCAGATTGAAGAAGAATTTGATAAGCGACCTATCCACGAAGGAAGCTATGAAGAAAAGTCAGAAGGATTTTTAGCAAGCTTGGAAGGACCTTCTCACAACACATTCCAAATTAAAGGACAGATTGGTGGGGAAGACATAAAAGTGCTCTTAGATAGTGGTTCTACACACAATTTCATTAGCCAAAAATGGGTCAAGGATCATTGCATACCTGAAAACAAACACAAAGGTATTAACATAAGGTTAGCAAATGGGGCATCCATATGTAGTGACACCATAACCCCTATACTCACTTTAGAGATGGGAGATTACTCTTCTACAAACAAGTTCCACATTCTCAATCTAGGATGCATTGAATTAATCCCTGGACTCCCTTAGATGAAACACATCGGGTCTTTCAAGCAATATTTCAACCAACAAACTTTCAAATTCAAGGATCATCCATTATTATCATTTTCCTTATTATTGGACAACCCTGCGCAATTTTCCTATAGATTGGTAGGTGTTTTCTTTAAGGTTTTTGCTCTTAACGGATGTCTGTATGAGGTAATCAATCATCCCTTGGTTTGCCTTGAAATTTTCATCTTAGGAGCATTGTTTTCTGAAAGTTTTTGTCAAGCTTATCATCTCTTCGTTTGTTGGAAGTAAGTTTTCATCTTTGCTGACAAACACTTGATTTTATAACCTTCAGGTCTTTTTCTCATTTTTCTTGGTTTTGCGTTTAGTTTTTAGTTTTTTTTTTTTTTTAAAGTTTGTAGCTTTTCAAATTTCGCTCGTTTTGAGCTATCTTAGGCGTTAATCGGAGTTGTCTAGCTCAGGTTATAGAGGTTTTTAAGGTCCTGTAGGTGGGGTTTTTCTAACAAATTGCATGTCTTGTTTAAAAATCCTTTAAAGTGGACATTTAATTGCTAATTGCAAGAAGTAAGGATCTTATTTATATGTAAAGTGGATATAAAATCCCACTTTAAAATTTCACAGCATTCTGAGAAGTTTTACCTATAGTTTTTAAGGATAGTGGACTTTTTATACCTGTCTGCATATCATTTAAGATATAAGGTTGCATATAAAAGATTATGATTAAGTGGGCTTTTTGTTTAAATTTGCATATCATCACAAATGCAGATTACATTTAAAGTCTCATTATTAATGCAAATTAAGATAAAAGGTGGGCTTTTTAAAAACGATTACATATGCATGTTGTTTTTAAAATGTTATGAGTTATCTAAAAACTCTTTATAACTCAACTTATGGTGGCAATTTTTCTTGGAAGTGCATATGTTTCAAATCCTTATAACATATGCACTTCACACTTTAAAACCTGTGGCATTTTGAAATATATATGAAGTCTCTTTTAAAAAAAAGCCGGACTTAAACTTATGGTGGCGATTTTTGAAGGGGATGCATATGTTTCGAAACATATGTAATATGTTTTATAAAGCCCGTCGCTCCTTCGAAGTTCACGGTTTTAACTAAAAGATGCATGGTGGCGATTTTGGTAGACTTGCATGGATATATTTCGTGACATATGTAAAAAGCTTTTTAAAACCCGTCACCAAGAACTGCATGTGCAAGGTGGCGTTTTTATATCATTCGGCATATGTTTCGTAAGTTTCTTGAAATCCATTATACAAACATTTAGTAAAATCCTGTCAAGACTTGAGGCATAACCATTTCCAACGCAAGGGCAGCATTTTTGATTCAAATAGCATAAGTTTTGCTTTACACTTAGCTGTGAAAGGAAGAGAGAAGCCCATCTAGGGCATCTTGAATGAAGGGCGCCATTATGCAATCCATTCGAAGAAACCCGTCATTAAATCCCTGTGCAAAAAAATGTTTCATGGTTTTGAACATAGCTTACAAACTCTCTCTAAGTTATCGTTTTGGTAAGTCTTTTGCATTTCATTCTCGTCTGGATCAAAACATTTCCTTTAATGCATGTTCTCATTAATATGAAGGGCATCTCTATAATGGCGTCGTTTTTCTTCCATATTGCATATGGATTTCGAGCTGCAGCTAGGGCATGTTTTTGTTTGAATTTTTCAAAGTTTGTTGCTATTTTAAAGCAATTCGAAAATCAATAAGTGGACATTTGTCACTCATCTTTAGTGACTCATGTAAATGTATTGATTGAGCAAGAAGATTTTATCAAACTCTCTGGTTATAAAGCTTCTCAACCTGAGGTTATTTCTAAATTCGAAAATCCTTGGATTGTTTTCAGAATTACTCCAAGATTGGGAGATTTATCATTCTTTGCATTTCACAAAGAAAGGTATGGAGATTTTTACATTTCTTATTGTTTTCTCGTGCATGTGAATATTTTCATTTCTCTTTAGATTTGCATGTCTTGTTATTTTCGTTTTCATTTCCATCTTCTTTCTCTCACTTTCTTCTAAGTTGCATATGCAAAGATGTCATTTGTCTTGCATATGTAGTCGAGATTAAAAACCCGGTTCTTGATGTGAGATATTTAAAAAAAGAAAGGAAAAAGAGCCAAGTCATTCCCAATATGCAAAGCAAACCAAAAAGCCCACCTCCATGCTTATATGTCAAAGAAGAATGACTTGTAATGAAACAATAACATCTCACTTATGAGTAAACAAATAGAGATTCCCAATATGCAATATAGTCCAAAAAGCCCACCTTCATGCATTTTCCATGGCTTTTCATGAGTTGTAAACACTTCCAAAAACCCCACCTCACATATTGAATACTTATCCATGTATATATACACCTTCCATAGTCATTTTATCATTTCAAAGCTTGCTGTCCGCATACATGTAGTGCCTCCAAAAAACCCCGTTTTTGAGTTTTTCCCTCATTTAAAGAGCTGATTTCGCCCAAAATCCATTGCCTTTCACTGCTCAAAGGCCTTCCACTATATCCTATACGCATACTCTTCCAGATCTGTAACATTCTAGCTTGAAAGATCGTGTTATGGCTTTTCTAGTAAATAAAGGACACGAGGCAAGAATGACAACATGATGGAGCCATTCAAAGAAAGGAGGAGAGATGGAATGATTGCAGACATAGAATGCTTTCAAGACATAGATGGAAAGAAACAAAGATGCCTTCCCAGTAATCACCAATCAAGGATGAAAATACAGTTCCCGTCCAAGATGATTTCATCAAACCTGGACACATCACTCATAGAGCATCCTGTAGCAGCATGAAGACCGACAAAGGATGATGTAATAGATGTTGTCTTGTCAGACACTTAGAAAATTTCATCATGTATTTGTAATTTGTGTTTGTAATTTGTATTTGACAGATTACATGTAATGTAAAAATAAGATGTAATTGCATGTGATAGTGTCACATGCAAAGCTGTTCCATGTAGTCATGTTACAAGTGCATTAAGCTTTGTAGCATTGAATAAGTCAAAGTTAGTTAGTTAAGGATAAGTTTTGAATAATTCAAGGTGGTTAAGGGTTTCCCCTTTCCTCTCCACCTTTCTCTCTCCTCTTTTCCTATATAAAAGAGTGAGACATTGTATTTTCTATCTTTTGGCAATGCAAGAAAATTCTGCCAGTTTGTATATGCATTTTGAGACTTTGTGCTTGGATGTAAATCAGATTGCTTTCAATAAAAGGGGCAACTTGCTTTCAAACTTTGTGTTGATTCAAGGTGTTACGTGATGACATTTTCTGGATATTGATTGTGAGTTTTGGAGTTTGCTCACGAGGGATTTGAATTCAATTGTGCAGACTTTGAGCTACCTATTGCATTCAGAGCCAATTTGAATTTTTGAAGACTTTGTGCTGCAGGAGGACAAATTGTTATAGATAGAAGTGGCTGCAATAACTTAAAGCTGAAGACTTTGGGCTTCAGTGATAAGTGCTTTTGTTAAGGAAGAGGATATTCAGTGGAAGACTTTGTGCTTTCCTGGTTATTCTAGTTTCATAATCATCTTTCGAAGCAAGTACAGGAGACTTTGTGTTCCTGTATTTGATTCAATTTATTATAAATAAACTGCTGTCTTAAGTGTTGTTCTTACATCAACTCTTAATCCATTGGTATTACCGTAGCAATAAAAATTGTTTGTATTTCAGTTCAATTTCCGTTGAAGCCACCTGCGGTAAGAAGGGAGCCTCCCCTATTGCTGAGAGAAGAAAAACATTTCACACACTGCTGCCTAAAATTATCATTTTGCTAAGTTATAGTATTAGTTACTTGCAAAATATTTAGCCAACAAGTTACAGTGCATGTTTAGTCTGAACCCAATTGTAGTATTAGTTCAATTGTGAATGCATGTTTGAGTTGCGCCAATATTGGGTACTTAAATGTATGTTACAATCTGAAAATTTTCATCTCCTTTGAAGATTGCACTATTTCTGTGGCTTTGTGAGTAGTTTGATTAAAAGAAATCAGCTTCAGGGATCTGCCTATCCGAAGTATCATCCATTATTATCATTTTCCTTATGAGTTCTCAGCTTAGTCTCTGTGGTGTCCCCTTTCAAATAAGAATCTAATAAATAATAATATTAAAATATTCAATTAATGAGAATACAAATAAAGACGATATAAGATTAAATAAGTTTTATTTAAAGATTTAAACTTATTATTAAAAGAAACAAGCATGATATAAGAAAAACCGTCACTAGTCATTATCAATATTCTATAAGAATTGTTATTGTTGTTATCTTCATCCTTATTGGGAAATTGGAATTATTTATTAATAAACGATGTTGTCATTTTAAAAATATATGTTTCTAACAGTGAGAAAGGAACAAAATATTATTATCATTAATATTAAATAAGTTAATATTATTACCATATTTAATAAAATGTTATGATCTTTAATATTATTATCATTACTATTAAATATGTTAATATTATTAACATATTTAATAAAATAATATTTAATATTAATAATAAATGATTATATCAATAAAATTGTATAACATTCTATATATAATAATAATAGTATATCATTATCAATATTACTAATATAATATATAATAAATTGTTATTAATTAACAAATGGGACGAATGAGTTGGAAACCATTGTTAAAGGACGTGACCCATGTTATAAGGAGCATATATAAATAAGAAAGCCATGGGAAATGGAGGGGAGAAATAAGGAGAAAAATAAATAAATAAAAAGAGGAGAAAATCAAGGAGAAGAAATAGAAAGTTATCCACCAGAAATCAAGGAGACGAAATAGGAAGTACAAATATATTTTCACGAGCCATAATTGATTTTTCCTCTCATAAAAGGTATGTGACTATGACTTTATAAGAATGAATTAAACTTGAACTATTTTAATTTATATAATGAATATGAAATATATTTGTATTATTGGGAATTTATAAATTCATATTATGAAATATAAAAATAGTAATTAGTCATGAGATAAATAAATATATACATATGTATTTGTATATTATGTGTTGAGGTTATACAATTGAGAATTATAATGATATGAATTAATTACTAAGTGATTATAATAATGAGATATATTGTTAAGTTTGAATATGTATATATATACTCATTATACTATATGCAATTTTGTTTGTAAATATTTAGTCAATTGTATAAATTCATATATATATATAATATATATTATATATATATGATTGAGATATTTTTTTATCTAATATAGGAAATCTTAATTGACGCATTCTCTTATAATTGTGACTCTTATGGATAAACTTAAATTTGATTTCATAATCAATACTAATGTTGTACATTTATGTGTCCCAAATAATATTGGATACCATATAGAATGAATATTATATTCATTAGAGATGGGATTCTAACAATGATGATATTGGATACCATATAGAATGAATCTTATATTCATTAGAGATGGTATCCTTATATCTGGAGGGGATTAGAGGAAATTGTTATGGTTTCCCTAGTCTTGGGGTATGTGTCCTAAAATGATGATTTGGATACCATATAGAATGAATCTTATATTCATTAGAGATGGTATCCTTATATCTAGAGGGGATTAGAGGAAATTGTTATGGTTTCCCTAGTCTCAGGGTATGTGCCCTAAAATGATGATTTGGATACCATATAGAATGAATCCTATATTCATTAGAGATAGATTCCTAAACAATGGCAATTCGAGGTTGGTATAGCCTCGTTGCCCAAATGAGATTAATTGGCATTTCGAGATTGTTATAGTCTCGTTGCCAATGACAATTCGAGGTTGGTATAGCCCCGTTGCCCAAATGAGATTAATTGGCAATTTGAACTTGTTATAGTCTCGTTGCCAATAGCAATTTGAGGTTGGTATAGTCCCGTTGCCAAATTGAGATTGTTATAATCTCGTGTAGGCAGTATATATACTGATAGCTAGTCATATGCATATGCGTAGGCTTGGATAACGGTGCCCGTTTCCAAGAGAACCTAGAAGCAGTGCTCTATGGAAAGACGGTCGATAACCCGGTTGCTTAGAGTGGATCTAATAGCCCTCAAGCGGAGAATCGGGAACTCTGTGAAGCCCGACCTAGATGTTGTTCCTAGGGTCAAATTCCCCTTACTAACTTAGAATAGAGTAAGTGTCATATAAATATTGAATAGTATTTTGTACTACCGTCGGGTTTGCAGGAAATTATACAAGGAGAATAACCATGGACATTACAGTCTCTCTCAACCCTTTCCTTTTGCTATTTATTTTGAAATGGTTTAGTAGAGTGAGAGAGAGGATTGCATTTGCAGTCCAAGAACTTTGTGTAAGTCCTCTTGCAATTACTAGCAATATCACATTTATCCACCAATTTCTCAAGACCCGACTTTAGGAACCTTGGGATTGTCACATCTGATCATATTCAATAGCACCTAAGATTTCCTTGTTCAAGAGAGGATAGAATATAATCGGTATATTTTATTTTTGTGTTGGTGGCATGTAAAACCCTCATAAAAAATTCCGTCAGTTCTATCTTTTTGTCCATTGATGCTCATCTTGCTTTGCGAAACTCTAGAATCTGATACATTATGTGAAACTTAATTTTCTTCCTAACCACAAGCCATAAACTCTTTATTAGAGTAGAATGTGGAGCCAAATACCATGACAGTGCAACTGAATGCACATAATGTTTCTGAGCAACAAACCTCAAAAGCTTATTGTATATACTTCTTGACAAGCTAGACACTTCGGAAAAACTAATGAAAACATCAAGAGAGCTATAATACATACTTGATTATGTCCTTTAGATGTTTTGCATGTCACATCAAAATTAATTAAACTTCAACGAATTCCTGGATACCTTGATGTCAATGACAACACTAATAGCACGTTTGACATCAATGACAACACTATGCTCAAAAAGTTTTTTCCTCACTCATTACTTGGTCCTTAAAATCTATTTTGTATTTTTAGCCTTAGATTCTAAATAGACGATGACCTCTTTTTCTAGTTATGGTTGACATTGGTTGCTATTTAGGAACGTCCATCCAATAATGCACCATAGGCCCTTTTTTCAACGAGATGAGTATAAAATTTAATATAAAGGGTTGTGCACCAATAATTGTGTTTTGAGCCATAAAGACTCACAACACCATTATGTCATATTGATATGCTCCCACCAATTGGAAGGTTATGGATGAGTTGTGGGTTCCTAAGATTCTTTCCAGCTTTCTATCAAAACCATGGTCAAAAATAGTAATTGTCATTTTACTCCCTAATATATCCATATGTACTAGTCTATGACTATTGACTATTGTGCTAGATTCATCATTAGGAACATGGGATTGATCACTTGATCACCTACCAAAGTTTTCTTGACTTTAAGTTCTTTATTTTGCTACAGGTTTTCCCGCTCAGTTGACATCATTACCATTTGGCACTAGGTGTACTTGCTTGTACTTCATGTCTAGGAAAATGTTTTGTTTTACAATAGTTATAGCATTCTCCAGTTGTGGAATGCTTAGATTCATTATCTTCACAAGTATAGTAGATTGCAAGAATTTCTAGTGATAACCTTATTGATATTGAGTTTGCATGCTATAACACTTGCATGCTTCAACCATTTCTCCTCCAACTTACTTGACTATTCTTTTATTTGCCTCTATGTGGGTTGTGGCAATCAACTTTCTTTTCTTATGATTTGGTAAATTGCCTCAAGCTTGTGGTCAGCTTACATCAATCATGGTGACATCATTATGGTCATCTTAGAACAGTTGTCATCATTATGTTC
This sequence comes from Thuja plicata, assembly GCA_018584345.1. Taxonomy (NCBI): domain Eukaryota; kingdom Viridiplantae; phylum Streptophyta; class Pinopsida; order Cupressales; family Cupressaceae; genus Thuja; species Thuja plicata. The sequence continues at coordinate 1,604,490 of MU225359.1, forward strand.
CTTAGTCCCACACCATTGGCAAAGTGTACAAACCCAACCCATTTAGTTTCTACCTAACCCCATAATCAATCATAAGTTCCAATGTATTTTTTCTCTTCTTTACACACAAAAAAGCACAAGCGTAGTACATAACGGAAAGGATGTGTATAATAATCTATCTTAATTTCATCCACACATCTCATAATCAATATAAACATCGTACTCAATTTTCATCCTTGTTTATAAACTCGCAAATCATTCTCTTCACAAGTGGCTCATATGATAGTGTGATGTCCCCAATTTTAGCAGGTATTGGCAGTGGCTTTGTCAGCTCATTATCGCGACCCTCGTGAGTTGATGCCTGGTTTTGGGGGTTCCAGTTGGCAGACTTGCTATTTTTAGTATGTCTGGATTTACTATTTTTAGTAAGTCAGTTTGGTCAATTTCTATTTCTGGCAGGGCAGTATCAGCAGTGGTTAGTGCTCTAGTCTATATTCAGTTTGTGCAGTTCTTTGGCTGGGGACTTACTATTTTTAGTAAGTCTATTTTTGGCAGTACAGTGGGTGGCTCTGACAGTTAGTCGTCGCTTGTAGCAGATGTTGGATTTATTGCACGAGCTCATATTTATTAATTAGTTATTTATAAATTAATAATTAAAGTCATATTGTTATAATACTTTATTATAATAATGTTTTAGAAGTTGATAATTAAAAGAGCTGTGAACTGAAGCTCTTTTTGGGAAACTGTGGCCAAGGATGGGTTATAGATATGAGATCATTTCATTAGGATTGGATTTGATTATTGATTAAACTTTTGACTTTGTGGCTCTGTGCCGGAAATTTTTGAATTGTGCCCTTGCTGAAGTATAAGGGTTTCTGAGTTCTACATTCTTTGCTAATGTGCTGAAGTAAACATTTGCTTCATCTCTCTACTGTATTTCTGTGGCTAAGGAGAGAGTTGGATTTGTTTCTGGAGATTATTATCTGAGGAGTTTGTTGATAATTAATTGGCACACTGAGAGCGCAATTAATTCTGGAATAGATGTTATTATCTTATGCTTTATTTTATTAAAAACTTGGGCTCTGGAGAATTTGTGAGGTTTTGGAAATCTGGAACTTATCGAATTGTAAATTCGGCTAAGTTTTTTGACACTTTGAATCAAATGATATTTTGGTGAATTGTGTATGTGTTCTTGGAGATCAGCGTGGGTATTGAGGGCAGAATTTCTGAGTCTGCGTAAGGAAATTTCAGTAATAACTTCCCATTATTATCCGCGGGTTTCAGCAAGGTTACAAATCTGGACGTTTTGCCATAGACGGATCTCATTGCAAAGAAGATTGCATGCTGCGTTAGATGAATGGGAAGCTGCGTGTGGTGAGAATGGACACCGCGTGGAGAATATAGAGGATGCGAGTAGTGGTAAACAGAATGCGGCTTGTCTGAAAGTTGACAGTGGTGTCTAGGCATCTGCGACCAGCTAGCAGTATAGAATCAGAAGGTGTTGTGACATAGTCAGCACAACATCGTTGGCATATATCTATGCATGGCGGAAAACGGTATTTCTGCAATTAGTTTAAAGTATTGTTTCTTTCCAAAACGTCTTGTATTTGCTGTTTACAGTGAAACGTGAGAGAACTATTCTGAGTATTATGTTATTTTATATATGAATTTCGAAAATACAAAAAGGGTTTATATTTGATTTCTTAAAAGTGGAGATTAGAATTGTTTTTTGTAAGAAGTGTGTGTGAAATTCAGAATTCAGTAAAAGAGCCAGGTTGGGCTCATTATAGTGGTATCAGAGTGGTTTCCTGCCAGTCTGCAGGGAAATCGGGTTCATTTTTTATTATTATTATTTGGGAACAATTATGGCAGATGATAGGAGATTTATGCCTGGTAGGCATTACCACCGGAGAGGTCATTCGCCCACACTAAATGAAGAGGATGTAGATATACAGTTTGGCACAATGCTTGGTGGTGATGCTAATAATCCAGGTGGTTTAGGGGGTTCAACAAGTACTGCACGACCCACAGTTGCTATTGAAGCAAATATAGACAGAGAGGCGAGGGAGACCTTCAGGAACCTAGCAGCAGGCCAACATCATGTAGCTGATGTATTATATGAGCTTTCTGACACATTGAGACAGATCGTACTTCCGAGGGATTAGAGTAGGGAGAGATCACGTGATGCCTCCGTTGCATCACATAGATCACGGGTTGATGACAGGCATAGGGATTATGAGCATAGAGCTCCGAGATATGATAGAGCAGATAGGGCAGGTGACAGGGGAGATCAGTTCAGACCCCAGGGGCCTAGATTTGTGAGACCGGAGGCCGATGCAGTCAGCACTGATGCTGAGGATGTCACCTTTGCCGATGATATAGTCACTCACTATGTTGAGTGGGATGCCCTTCCTCAGGCCTTGAAGCAAAATTTGAACTTTGACAGATATTTGACACAGAAACGGGAGCATTCGAGGAGAAGGCCAACACAAGATAGACAGAGGATGGGGCAGAATGATTTGAGACACGTGGCTAGCAAGATGATGCTAGCACATTTTGATGGCAGCGGTAAGGTCACTGCTAGAGCTTGGATCCACAAGCTCGACACCTACCTCGCAGTGCGTCCTATGACTGAGGAGGACGACATTAGATTTGCAGTTTTGCATTTAGATGGGACTGCGCATGATTGGTGGTGGGTTGAGATCTTTACACCATGACTGGATTACTATTTATCAGGAGTTTGTGGACCGATTGATTGAGCGTTTTGACAGGAAGGACCCGAAGGTCTACTTCAGAGAGTTGGCTCAGTTACGACCAGAGTTCCATGACTCGCCGCGAGTCAGGCGAGTTATGATGACTCGCAGGTCGCGTCGTCCCTGGCGGGTTTTCATGATCTGTGGCCATGACTCGCCGAGTCCGTGGTCTATGACCTGGCCGTAGCAGTCATGGCCCTCATAATAACTCACTACCCTGCCCAACAAAGTTATGAGGATCATTTATACAATAACACAAACATAGCTGGATATATGCTAAATAAAGTTGTTTGGAGGCAGTGAAAAGAGAAATAAAATAGAAAATATAACTGAAAACATAAAACAAGTTGATTATGTACTGACAAATTAGGCAAACAACTACAAGAATAGAGTCAAAAAACAAAATATAGACTCCATCCCGCATGCAAGGTCATTCAAGAAAACCAGACTAGCAGCCTATATAACGAGGATTTGAAATAAAGTTTGCAAATAAGGGGACATCAAACAAGGGATGTCACGTGCTTCTTATGGGATCCGGGTGGAGGTTCCAGTGAGATACTCGATTGCTTGAGGACAAACAATTTTGGGGAGGGAGGACTGTGATGTCCCCAATTTTAGCAAATATTGGCAGTGGCTTTGTCAGCTCATTATCGTGACCCTCGTGAGTTGACGCCTGGTTTTGAGGGTCCCAGTTGGTAGACTTGCTATTTTTAGTAAGTCTGGACTTACTATTTTTAGTAAGTCAGTTTGGTCAATTTCTATTTCTGGCAGGGCAGTATCGACAGTGGTCAGTGCTCCAGTCTATATTCAGTTTGTGCAGTTCTTTGGCTGGGGACTTACTATTTTTAGTAAGTCTATTTTTGGCAGTACAGTGGGTGGCTCTGGCAGTTAGTCGTCACCTGCAGCGGATGTTGGATTTATTGCACGAGCTCATATTTATTAATTAATAATTAAAGTCATATTGTTATAATACTTTATTATAATAATGTTTTATAAGTTGATTTTAAAAAAGAGCTGTGAATTGAAGCTCTTTTTGGGAAACTGTGGCCAAGGATGGGTTATAAATATGAGCTCATTTCATTAGGATTGGCATTCGATTATTGATTAAACTTTTGACTTTGTGGCTCTGTGCCGGAAATTTTTGAATTGTGCCCTTGCTGAAGTATAAGGGTTTCTGAGTTCTACATTCTTTGCAAATGTGCTGAAGTAAACATTTGCTTCATCTCTCTAATGTATTTCTGTGGCTAAGGAGAGAGTTGGATTTGTTTCTGGAGATTATTATCTGAGGAGTTGATAATTAATTGGCACACTGAGAGTGCAATTAATTCTGGAATAGATGTTATTATCTTATGCTTTATTTTATTAAAAACTTGGGCTCTGGAGAATTTGTGAGGTTTTGGAAATCTGGAACTTATCGAATTGTAAATTCGACTTAGTCTTTTGACACTTTGAATCAGATGATATTCTGGTGAATTGTGTATGTGTTCTTGGAGATCAACATGGGTATTGAAGGCAAATTTTCTGAGTCTGCATAAGGAAATTTCAGTAATAACTTCCCATTATTATCTGCGGGTTTCTGCAAGGTTACAAGTCTGGACGTTTTGCCATAGACGGATCTCATTGCAAAGAAGATTGCATGCTGCGTTAGATGAATGGGAAGTTGTGTGTGGTGAGAATGGACACCGCGTGGAGAATATAGAGGATGCGGGTAGTGGTAAACAGAATGCGGCTTGTCTGAAAGATGACAGTGGTGTCTGGGCATTTGCGGCCAGCTAGTAGTACAGAATCGGGAGGTGGTGTGACATAGTCAGCACAACATCATTGGCATTTATCTATGCATGGCGGAAAACGGTTTTCTACAATTAGTTTAAAGTATTGTTTCTTTCCAAAACGTCTTGTATTTGTTGTTTACAGTGAAACGTGAGAATTATTCCGAGTATTATGTTATTTTATATATGAATTTCGAAAATACAAAAAGGGTTTATATTTGATTTCTTAAAAGTGGAGATTAGAGTTGTTTTTTGTAAGAAGTGTGTGTGAAATTCAGAATTCAGTAAAAGAGCCAGTTTGGGCTCATTACAAATAGCAATTGTATCACATAAACAATAATGAGTAGTATGTTTAATGTACTGTAATTTCTTCTTTTTGGCTAAGTTAGGAAAGCCGGGATAGTTACTTCAACTTCCTTTCTACTTTGTCAGTTGAATACAAATAAGCAAGTAATGGAAGATAAACCAAGATTAATTGCAATTTCTGATATAATCAATATAAATATGTGCAAATGATGTAGATATCAATATATCAATAGCAATTTCTGATATGAGGTATGCTATGTAAATGATGTTCCTTATCACTTGTAGTGATAGTATGATTATGCTATATCTGATATACTAAGTTGTCGATCTAGGTGCGGATGCGAGAATCGAGTGCGCGGATGTGCGAATTTTTTTTTTTGGGGGATGCGGATGCGTTTATATATATACTATATATTATTATATATTATATATGCAAAGAAATGCAAGAAATATACAAAAATAAATCATTTGATAGTATGATACTTCACCATTGATCAAGATTCAAGATATTTCATATTTTATAGTACAACTTAAAACTTCACAGACACATTCAAATTGAAATAAGTTCAATAACTAATTACTCATGTTCAAGATTCCAATGCAATTTGAACTACAAAATCAAAACTTAGTTCACGATTCAATGTTCATCAATCAAGGATTCAGGAGTCAAGACTCAAAATTCACTAATTAGATTCAGAATCATAAGGATTCACAAGAAAATCTGCATTCTCATCATCTCCAACTGCTGCAAGTTCAAGATCATTTGAACCAAAAACAATTCCACTCGTGCTAGATGCACCATGTGTCATGTTGCTATCAGCACCATCATTTGTGATTGAAGTCAGATCCTGAAATGTTGCATCCAAGTTTGCACACTCAGGGCTACATCCCAAAGCTTGGTTGATCCTTCCTTTTATTGATCATTCTTATGTGACAAAAGACGCAAGTTGGTATGAATCTAAACCAAGTCCTCAGCTTTCTTTGAGCCCAGTCGGTTGCGCTTCACCGAATGGATATAGGAGTATGTACTCCAATTCCGTTCAGCAGCATAAGAACTTGCAACCTGGATAGTGTTCACAAAATTAAACATACAAATGAAAAACAAATTAAAGAATGTTAAACACTAAATTGTAGAATACAAGTGGTAAACAAAAAAAAAAAAATTTACTTGTGAGAGAATCTTGATTGCAAGAGGTTGTAGATGCTTGTATGGTTGACCATACATGTACCACCATGTGATAGCTCCATCACCATGTTATTTTGGTCCTTTATTGCATATGGAGCAAGTTTTGTTCCTGAAGCAAATAAGCCAAATTCTAGCCTCACTTTTTCTTGCATTTCTTCATCTTGGAAGAGTCTTACAAAAGCTTTGTAGCACCCATAAGCAACTTCTTTATTCGCATATGGTGCAATTCTATTTGGCAGAGCAAGTACTTCATCGCTATAGTACCTTAGAGATAAGGGATATGCAAGGAGGTGCAATGGGGTAGTCATCTTCTCCCAACGATGATGAATGATTGCTTCGATCTGATTGCATAAGGTTTCACATTCTGTGGGGTCATTCTCATGTGTTTGTATGGAATGTTTTACCTTCTCAACCATGGTGTCCATGCCATCATACACCTCCCCCAAGCAAGACGAATCTGTATCAGCAAAGCAGAGCATAGTCATGATAGGCTCGGTGAAATCCAATACAAATTGCACACGAGCCCACCAATTGTCATCCAAGACCAAAGCCTTGACCTTTTGGGTTCTCTCTGAATTTGAAGCCTTCCATATACCACACTTGGCTCAATGCCTCTTTCACCTTGACAAGTCGTCTCACAACAATAGTATGAGATGCAAACCGGGTCTCAGCAACCTAAGCAAGTTAACAATATGTCAATATGACAATAAATATTAAGCAAAGACAAAGTTATATATAATTTGATAATTGAACATGAACATAAAATTTATTCAAATTAAATAAATAAA
>MU225359.1:1653821-1666974 GCA_018584345.1 Thuja plicata
GTTTGTACTTCCAAGTTGGATTAAGGAGAAGGTGTTGATATGAAAACCATTTGAGATCCTTAGAAGCTTGCACTAGGTGAAGTTGAGGTCGCTGATAAGATTTCACTTGGTAGAGTCCAAGTCATCCGTGATTCCTTGCATTCCTCGTTAGAAGTAGAAGTTAAGTTTCAGTTTAAGTTGAAGTGGAAATTGGAAAAGTAAAACTATATTTTCATTGCACATTGTGAAGCCAAATCTTTAGAAGTGCAAGTAAGTTAATATCCATTGAATGAATAGTGTGAGTCCCCCTAAGTGATTACCAACAAATGACATTATTTCACTGAGTGAGTATCCACAGTTAAAGGAACCTTGAAGTCATTTCATGATCTTACGTTGCAAGCTTAGCATGAGAGATGACCTTATATCAAGAGAGGATTGAGTATTTGGTATTTCATCGTGGAATACTAAGTGTGTGATTTTGCATGTTGTAGTGGAACAAAACTCACATCAACAGTGCCCAAGCTATCACTGAAAATAGTAAAAATGGACAAATTGTCTGAAACTGCTACAAAAAGTGTTATAATATGAATCTTAACCATCCGAGCTCAGAGCAACACCTATTAATGTTGGATCAACTGGACTGTACGGTCACCGAAACCCCAAGAGTTACCTAACCCTAACTCATTAGCCTATGGAAACTGGTTGAATGGGCCAACAATCATTAAGTTGTCAATGTTTAGGAAGGGGACATTACATGATTTGCTGATCGTATCATTTAAGGCTGTACATGAAATAAACATTAAATTATAAGTGACTTATACTTCAAGTTATATTTCTTGTATATAGTTTTAGGATGTTTGAGAATGGTTTCGTATATCTAGGAGTAGCAATGCAGATTAGAAGATTAAGCATTCCACATCTTTGTAATTCTGTTTTTCTGGGACGGCAATTTGAACTACTATTTTAGTCATTTCCAGCTATATAGAAAGCTTGCGAGCTGTTTGACAAAATGTCTCTGAAACTTTTGAACATGGGCATGGTTTAATGAACATATGATTTGGAATTTTAATTGCAGCTATTATGACTGTTAGTATTCATAAGTTCATATTTGGTTGTATGCAGAATGTTTGACAAAATGACTGCTAGAGAAAATCAGCAATATTGCAAGTTTGAACAAAAAAAATTGGATAAGGGTTTTATAAAATTCAAGTTGTCTTCTGAGATGACCATAAAGTTTACACAATGTATCATAGTATGAAAATTTTTTCTTTTCATTTTTCAGTGTTCTTTGGGTCATTTCCATGACCCAAGCTTCATTGGCAAGCTAGTACAAGCTTGCTTTAACTATGCTATCATAAACTTTTCTCACTAAGGCTAATATTGAAACACATTCAATAAGTTGCTCCCTGTATTTACTGTTCTTTAATATGTGAAATCTTATTGAAAATATATATTAACTTGGTGTTTCTAGAAGATATTCATTTTGGTTATCTTTTTTCTTGCTTTTCCCATGTACCTTATCATAAGGTTTACAAATGCAGTAATGCATGTCCAGACGCATGGTTACACTGAGATGCATTCTTCAATGGCAGCATGGCATAGAGTGTCATGCTATGATTGTGCATATAAAAATCAAAACGCGGTCGATTTATCTTGAAAAAACAAATACTTGAAAATAAATAATATAAATGTACAAATAATACATATAAATATAAGACAAAACAAATATATATTTTTATTTTACTTTGTCAACAATAAAACATGTAAGTACGTATGGATGTATTTTAAACTAATTATTTTTTTGTTTTGTAGAAATCTTATTATTTAGTTTTAAAATATAAAAACTTCAGAGTTTTAAATATATATTAATGGCTATAAATGAAACTATTAAAAAAAACAAGTGTATAATGTTTACTGCACTTTTCAAAGTAAAAACAAAACAAAAGAATTACTAAAATAATGAATGGTGGCTTTTCCAAAAGTGAAAGTACAAGTTACAAACAAATTAAAATAGCTCTTCAAATAAAAATTCAGTAAGTCTTAACAAGAAATTAGACTTTATGTTCCATATAAATATGTAGTAAATAAAATAGATGTGAAGTAAAATAAAATAACTCTTCAGTAGATAAAATAGCTCAAAATTCATTTCTCATGTTTTTTATATAGATGTATTTTAGATATCTATACTTGTTTGTAATGATAATTCAGTGAATAGGTTTCTGATTCTTCACTTCCTATCACTCATAGTTGCCAATTTACACTCAAACTTTTTAATTAATTTGAAACATCCATGTACAACTTGAGATTCCATCCAAGTCCCTTCATTTTGTGAATACTCAACCACTATTGACATACATTGTATGAGATAACTCACATCTGTTAAATCTTATGCTTAGCTAACACAATTGCAGCATTTTTTTAACACAATTTTTATTTTATCTGTCTTATTATTATCAATAAAAATATGCAAACTCATGACCTAACTTAAACAGTCAGATGCTCTTTATTTAACTCCATTATCAATCGAGCAATTTTTCTTTCCTTCTTGCTATTGCATCCCTTACATGCATGGCATTGGTTTTTTCAGTTTAATGTAAGTGGTAGACTGGGTTTCTGATGTTGCCTTCCCAAGCCACTTAAATATCGTAACAGTAAATTTCTGGTGTAGACCAATCTGCATTGTGGTAAAATGTAGTAATTGTGTATTCAAGCCATATGCTGACCTTTGTTTAAGTCTTTATATATGTTCATTGTTAAATTGCCTGCATTGCTTGTTTTATAACATAATTAATTTACTTCTAATGAATGCCATGCCATCTAATGTTCACCAAAGCAGTTCTGAAGCATTTTTCTTTAGCCTAAGCTGATATGGAGTGCATGTATATTCAAGTTGTAGGCTGACCTTTGTTTGAGTCAGTCTTACCTATAGATATTAAATTATCAATGTCGCTTGTTTTATAACATAGATAATTTACTTTTATGAATGTATGCTGCCAAAGGTTCACCAAAAGTAGCTCTGAATTGATTTTCTTTTTCTTGATTTGATGCATGATTTACTCTTTTTTAACATTTCTGAATGTTGTCACCTATGTTCTTATGGGATACTAGAACAAGTTTTGGCTTGCTTAGTTGTTTTACATTTTTAGCCCCTTCAATATTATTCAACCAGTTACTTTCCATAATGGAATTCAAGTTGCGTTGAGTAGCTTCTATCATTTAAATGGTTAGATATCTCCTGACTAATCTATTGAGCTTATGAAATTCTTTCAACTTTATCTGAAAGTGTTTGTGTAGGTGGAATTTTAGTTCTTTTAACAAATAGGTTCCTTCTAGCTGTTGCTTGGACTGATAATGTAGGATTAAATTTGTTCCTACTCAGATTTCTAGTCACAATTGAATACTTAAAAACACCACTTATCCTTTTTCAGGTTGGTTACAGTATTATAACAGAAGATAGATATTACCTTGGAAAGGTGGGTGGTGGCATCTTATCGGATACATTCTTTTTGTCATGACATTACTAATTTGCTTGTCCATGGCTGATTGTTATTTTTTTGTCAAGATTCGTGATTACAAATTTAATATCAACATGGGGAATGTGACTTATCTCGAGTTTGATTCATTTGGAGTTCCTTTCATTCCTACTAGTGTGGTATGTTTTAGATGTATACTTTCATTCTCTTTTGTTTCTTACTTCTTTCTACAATTTTGAGGGTAGAAACTTAATTAAAAATGTTAATTATTTTAATGTTCTTTGTCTTAATATTTCAGGTAAGCACATATTGTTTACTTGTTGAAGATGTGATTGAAATTACATCAAATACAATAGTGGTGACCTCTGGTGCAGAGACTCGAGTGCAAAGACTGTCAAAGGTATGTTGAACATTATTTAATAAAACATGGGTGTCTGATTTTGGTTGTCTTGACATAACACCTATGTTGGCATGTTAGTTATTCAGTTGTACATCTGACTAAATCATTGTAACATTTAGATGGTGCAAATAATCAAACATGTAATTTTGCTCCACCCTTGATCTCAAACTTTAAATCTGAAATGAACCCTGCTCTCCTGAATCGTTGTGTTGTGCTTAAATCAATCCTGGTGACAAAATCCAACGCTTCTTGAGGATATCATGGATCTGGGTTCTGGTAATCTATTTCAAATGCTTAACTATAGACATTTACAGTATTTCTTTTCTTTCATAGTAGAAGTTTAAATGGGAAGTTATAAATAAATCTTGATTAATAACCAATGAATATTTTCTGTTTGGTTAGTAAGTCATGTTCTTTCAGATTGATTCAGCCCTGATAAGGATCATATTCTTTCCGGATCTGGTTGATGGTCACGTAATACACTTCATTGAGTGTGACAGTTGAGTCTGACAAATGCTTAGAAATGTGCTTCACAATGACCGATCTATCTGCTTGTTGCATGTAAAATATCTGCTCTTCCTACAATTGGGTGTGAGCATGGGCCTACCACTTATTGATGTACAATAAGGCTTGGTTCACTGCTGAGCTTCAGTGTTTTAATCATCCACCAGGGTTTCAAAAAAGACTGTATTGTAGCGAGGCCTGATAGCATGAAAAAAACAACAAAGATATTGGGTGCAAGTCCTGGATGATAATAGCAGTATAGACAGCCCTTATAAATCAACATGTAAAGTGAAAGAAGTCTGTATTTGTTATTTTGTGATGCAGCTTCCCTTTTGTTTCTAGAAGCTTCCAGCAAGAAAACTCATATTGGCCCAATGGTAAAACCAGTTATAAACCACAGTTTTCTCTTAGTTAAACATTGACCTTGTTCTTACAAAGTTGTGAACTTCTATTTCACAACTTTTTACTCATGTATCAGGTGTGACTCTTGTATACTATCATCATCACATGTTCAATATTTGATATATAGAAAACCATTTGCATCTCTCCTTTGGGGGTACCATTTTCCCTTCATTTGAGCTCCTTCAACCATCTGCTTGTCATGGATTTTGTATTAAGTGTCTGTTGTTAGCTTCTGTGTTTCTGGTAATCGCCATCTTTCGTACTTAGCTTTCAAATAATATGGTCATCATTTCATTGCATGTCCTATCACACAGTAGATCTCACAAAACTGACTACTCAAACAAATCACACTCGTTTGTCTTATTGCATGACATGGTGTGCACCATACTTTCTTACCCTTCTTTGATAAGCCCTAAATTGGTACAACTTAGCACACCTTTTCTATAGCTTTACTATTCCTTCTTGTTCCGTCTTTCTCATTTCTATCCCAAAATTGTCTCTTTTACCAAGTATTTCTTTATAGTAAGAATAGTTGAAACTTGAAATTACCTAGGTTTTAATTAAATAATCAAAAATAGGTTTTATTGATTGGTCTAGTCAATTCACCAACTGCTCCCTGTTTTTCTACTTCGGCAACAGTTCCCAAGAAATCTATTGAAGACATGGATAAAGGAATTTTTGAAGCTTTTAAAGCTAGTTTTAAAAAGATGGTGTGAGGAAATTGGACATAGAGGTTAGAGCTTGTTCTAGAGCACTTTGGTATCCGTCTTTGTGACTTTGGCAGGCCCCTCCACAAGAGACTTCAACAGCCACCTGAGCCAATTCAGCAGTATTGCAACTTCAAAAGCACGTGTAGCGACTTTGGCAGCAGTGTGAAATGGCAGTTGGATGATGTGGACACAGGAAGAGTACTAATGTCATCTTTTAATGTAACTGACTCTTAGATTGGATTGCATATTTTGATGTGGGGAATGAAACAGTAGCAACACATCTTTCATTTTAGGGATGGTTTGATCAGTTTTTATCCCTTATGCTTAGGGATATTGTTAAGACTATTATTTTCTGTTGAAGACAGATTATAACTATGGCTTCTCACTTGTTATAGCATAACCTTCTATGATGAATTGTTACAAAAACTTATTAAAAGGTTGATAGGAAACACCCCCGAGAAGATTTTAAAAAGTTGACTCAATTAAAACAGCAAGGAGCAGTAGAAGGATACATAGTTGAATTCGAAAGAATTTCAGTTTGACTTTGAGGAGTGGATTAAGATAGGCTCACCTATCTATTTGTTGAAGGATTAAAGGATTCAATTCGAGGATTGGTAAGTGCTTTAAATCCTAATTCTCTTGAGGACGCAATTGACCAAGCTTGAAAACTAGAAGATACAACCTCAAAGGATAACATAAAGGATACACACCATACCTCCCTATAATAAAGACAAACATAAAAAACACCATTCTCTCTAAAAATGACCACGAGAGGCTTCTGAAAGAAGGATTATGTTTCAATTGTAAAGAGACATGGTAGCAAGGTCATGTTTGTAAACAAGAGGAGGGAAGAAAAAACAAATTGTGCTACAAGTGCAATGAGGAATGGAGTGGACATGTTTGCAATCTTAAGGACCAAATAAAGAAAGGTCTATGTTTCAAATGCAAAGACAATTGGGAACTAGGGCACATATGTGGAAAGAAAAGCCGAGTTCATAACATAGAGCCAATTTCTAATGAAGAAGCAAAAGAAAAATTGAATGGCGAGAAAACAAGGTATGAAGGAGATCTTAAGAGCACAGTTCAAAATATCGTTATTAGCAACTTATCACCAAGGGCAAAACAAAAATATCGGAGATAAATCGGCAACTTACCAGCAAAATATTGGGAACTTAAAAAATTGCTTAAATTTAATCAGATATGCATTTTTTTGCAAAATTCAATAAGGAGATGCATCTAATGAGTCAGTAAATGAGTAAACAAAACAAACAAACTAAGTCTAGATATATTAAAATGCAAATAGGGTACAAAATCACATCCTCATGTGGAATGTTGATGGCTGGTAGCCATAGTCTGGTAGTCTGAACTCTAAAGAAAACTAAAAATAAGAAATTGTCTTTGTAAAACTATAAGTAAATGCACGTATAACATCAAAATAGTCTACATCTTCCTCAACCCCCTACTACTGGAGTGGTAGGGGCTCTAGCCCTAGAAGTCTGTTGTGGCTGTGCCTCCTTCGCACAACTTGTTGTGACTCGACGTCCATCCTGGATGTAGATGGTGCTAACACTGACAACGACTCCTCATTATCCTCAACCTCCTCATCCTCCTAAATGTCATCCAATCCCATTACGAATCCACCCTCCTCCATAGCCTACCTCTCCAAATCGTAGATCTCATCCTCTATAAACAATGGAGGCTTCTCTTGTGATGTCCAATCACAGTAAGGATCTATGTCATCCAAATCAAGTGGACCAACTGGTGTTTACTCTGCCTTTCTTACGCTCAACTAAAGGTTATATTGCACAAAGACAAGGTCATTGAGGTGTTTATGTGCTAACTTGTTCCTCTTCTTCGTGTGGATGGCCTCAAACAAGCTCCATGTAGAATAGTTATTAATGCACAGTATACAAAATAGTACAACATGGATTCAATATTACCACTATGACATTTATGACCAACAATAATAGAATACACAGAATACCAGAATGCTAGATTACCAAGGTGGCGAGGAAATGTTATTACTTTTCTTTATTACCAAACAAAACATAAGTCTAACATCTATAAACCAAAGTTCGTACATAATGGTCGATTAGTTGGGAAAACCAACGGATGCATCTCCTCGCTTCTAACTACCCTCCCAACAAAGCATAACTAAATCTAAATACAATGCTACTTTATTATGTACCACATATATCCCCCCCAAAAAAAGAAGTTGTATTCCAGACGATTGCCCAACAAAACTAAAAGGAAAATCAGACTCCAGAGTTGGGTTGTGAAGACATCCCTGGACTTGGAGCTCGTTCCCAGAGATGTAAGAGATCTCGTTCAACAACCTTCTGTTTGGCCCAAACTCCTTGGAGCACACGTAACACATCCATCTTTTTTTCTTCTGCTGCTGCTAATTTCTCTTCCAGGCCAGCTTGTTCCATCGTACATTTAGCTTCCCACACAACCCTTTCTTCTTTCCATTCCTTTTTCATTCGGTTTGTCAGTTCCTTTTCTTGCTGAAGTTCTAAGTATATCCTAAATGCTACCTCCATTTCTGTAAGTGTGTGCATGAGGGGTGGCTGCTCCTGTACTAGAGGTGTGATGCATGGGGCTATCCAGATTTCAGCTATTTCTTCCTGCCTGTACCCACTCTGCTGAAATAGGCTCCAATCTGTATGACATTTTCCCTTCATGAATGTTGCCAAGGATTCCGCTGCTCTAACTATGGCCTCGACATTCTGACTCTTGGTCTGCTTTATAATTTCCTTAGCGGTGTGCTCCATAGCTTGTAACTCCTTGAGGAATCTATCTGCTTTGTCTTCTAATGAGATCATCTCCGAAGGTTTCCCTGCCTTATTTTGTATTTCTATTATGTTTTCCCCTTCTACCTCCATGGGAGGTGGCGAGGGTGGTGGTACCATCCCAACTTCCTCAAGCAGCCTATCTGCCTCTTTGAGTACAGTATCCTCCCCAGTATCCTTAACCAATGTGTCTTCCTTTTCAAATCTGAGTTCATTCCCGATCTTCACGTTCTGAGCATCCATTTTTTCTGCAGCCTGTACCACCAAGGCAACGAGGTGGGCCCCTTCTATGCCTTGTGGTGTGTGGAGTCTTATCTTGTGTCCACACGTTTGCTGACCTCTGAGATCTATCACCTTGGTACGAGTCTGCTCATCTGTAGGAACCAGGTTTGCTACGCCAGGCAAGGAAAGTCTTGTTGCCCCCCATTGAGGAATCTTTTGTTGTTTACTACCTTCTTCCTCTGTACTTGGGTTCTCTTTAGTATGGCTGCCCTCCTTGGTACGGACGTCTGCACTTCCTCGCGTACTAGGAGTGGTACGGACACCTTCCTTTGTACTAATGATGGTACAACCTTCCTGCATACTAGGCCTAGTACAAACGCTTTCCTCCGTACTCTTGGTGGTACGTCCCTCTTCCTGCTGCGTACCTATTTGGTGAATCTGGGCGTACTCAGGTACCCCACTTGGCAACGGGCCTTCCACTTGTGGTAGAAAAGTAATATCTCCAGGCGTGCCCTTCAAGTGCCCAGACAAATTCCTTCCTCTTGGGAGTCTGACGATGTGTCTGTACTGGTCTCATCCTCTTCTGAACTATCCTCTCCAATCTCCTCCTAACTTGAACCCTCAACAGATGCTACTGGTTGTCTTTTTTCTACTGCCTGTCTTGGTTTCTTTTTTCGTGGCTCTCCCCCATCTGATCCTGTTCCAAAGGTGTCCAAGTGAACCCAATATGTCATAGCTGGTTTGTAGGGTTACACCCTGTTAGCTGGAACCAAGGCTCCTCTATGTTCAGCGGCCACCTGAGTGCGAACTGCTTCCAAAAATAATGCTATGGCGTGATGTGGCATATAAAATGCCTTATGCTTCAACTCCATGAATTCGTGTAGCCTCTCTGAAAGAAACTCCGCCCAATTGTACACCTGTCCCTTGTTCAACCCATCAACCACTGGTAACATCCAGAGAGCAATATCTGATGTGCGGCTTCCAGCTGTAAGTTTACTTTTTACCAAGTCTATAATGCATCGCCATTCTTCATTAGCTATGAAAATTTTCTTTAAGCCTCTACTATTCTTTTTGTTGAGAATGCTTCCCCACTCCTGTTTCGTGAGATCATTTCTGCACATTAACTCCAACCATTTCTTTTTTCCTCCATTGTCATTGGAGTTTTTGTCAATTCCTGTCCTCGGTTGAGGATTCCAAAAACCTTATTTATTTCCTTGGTCGAGTAGGAAATTGTCACAGTTTGCTGGGAGTACACGATTACAGATTTGTGAGCTTTCTTATCATAACCAGCCACCATAGTTCGTAATATGGATTCAAACTCCTTTAAATAAAAGATGGGCATAAAAATTATTTTGTCTACCTCTGCTCCGCGTAACACCTCTTTGAGAGTGTGCTTGTCTTTTGTATTTTCCCACCAGGTGCGACATCCACTTCCTACTACACTTTCAAAACTAATATTGGCAGCAGTAGTCTTTTCCATGATGTTCCCTTTGTCCTTCTTGCTTGTCATCTTCTTCGCCTTTCTCACCTGCAAGACTGGATTTTTCTGTTTGGAATCAATGATTTTCCCTTTGCTTGGGTTCCCAATGCTTATTTTTACCATTTTATGGTATTTGGTCAGTCGCCTTATGCCTGTATTTCTCTTTGTGCTCCAACCGTTTTGTGTCTCCTTATGGCTGGAGTTGATTCCTCCTCTTTGCACAATGTGGGCCACCTCCTTCGTACGGTGGCTTTACTTGTCCTGCCACTCTCCTTCGTACGGCCGGTAGGAACATTTCCTCTCTGTTCTCTGCCTTGTCGGATGCGTGCGACTGTAGGGCGTGGAGAAAGCTGACTTGTGCGGGTCTTTGCTCGTATGCCCTCTTTGGTGCTGCGTACGCCACCAATTCTACGTACGCTAACCCTCCAACGCCTCCAACTCATCTGCGAGTTTGCCCCTTCTGACTTTGTACGTCGTAGGACCTCCTGTACGCCCGACCTTCAGTTCGTACACCAGACCACTTCCTCTGATTGTGTATGTGGTATACTACAGATTCTCTGGACGCTTAACCTCTAGCACGTACGCGGGTTTGCCTCCTGTCCCGTGCTCGTTCGCCAACCAAGTAAAATGCTCACCCACTTTCTCCTTCTCGTGCTCGTACGCTCAACCGCGGTGTTCTGTGAGTTAAAATGCTGCTCACAAGTCTTTTATTAGATGGTGGGATATTATGGTTCGGTTTTATTAATTCCCCCATAGGATGGTTTTTTTTTTTTTCTTTTATTTCTCCCATTATGTCCAAATGGCATATAGGATGAATCTCCCTTCTTTGATTATATGGTCTTAATTTTGATCCATTGACTGGGTCTTTTAAAGGATTATTTTCCAATGTTGATAATTTTATAGCTCCATTATCCCTTACCTCCATAACTCTGTATGGTCCCAACCACCGTATTTTAAACTTGCCTGACTTGATTTCATTTTTTCCATTATACTTGAGTACCAATTGGCCCGGTCTAAAATTCATCTTCTTCCAGTGCTTATCATGCTAGAATTTTTGTCTCTCTTGTGCCACCTCAGTTGCTCATTGGGCGAGTGTCCGTCTTTCATCTAACTTTATCAAAGCATTGAGTCTTTTGCTTAAACTTTCTACATCACCTAGTATGTGTTCAACTGCTATTCTTAGGCTTGGTACTACATATTCCATAGGCATCACAGCCTCTTGCCCGTACATTAAGTGAAAGGGGGTTTGCCCAGTGGTAGCCTTGTAGGTTGTCTTGTAAACCCACAGAACCGCTGAAAGCCTTTCTTCCCGATCTCCCTTCTCAACTCCGCAAGTCTTGTATAAAATTGTTACCAATATTTTATTTGTGGCCTCTGCTTGACCATTTGCCCTTGGATAGTATGGACTGGAAAATGAATGAAAAATTGTGTACTCACTTGTCATTGTTCTAATTGTCTGATTCACAAAGTGCACCCCCTTGTCACTAGTTAGCTGGACTGGTATACCGAACCTTGTTACGATTTGTTCATAGAGAAATTTTGTTGTACTGAGAGTTGTGTTGTCTGGGAGTGCTCGTGCCTCGACCCATTTTGTAAGATATTCAGTTGCCACCAGTATGTATATGCATCTGTGGTTATTGCTAACAGGCAGGGGCCCTACAAAGTCCAACCCCCATCGTTCAAACAATTCTTGTGGTTGTGACGGGAACAACGGCATAAAGTCTCTTTTTAGGGGTTTTCTTGTCCTCTAGCACGTATCACAGCTCAGGACCCATTCTCGAGTATCTGCATACAATGTGGGCCACCAGAGTCCTGCCAACAACACCTTTCGAGCTGTTTCATCAGGCCCCATATGGCCCCCTGCCAACCCTTCATGGGATTCTCTCAGGACTCCTGGAGTTTCCTCTTTCATCAGGCATCTCCTTAATACCCCGTTCGGCCCCATCTTATACAACAATCCCTCTATCAACTGGAATGTCCCGCTCTTGAGTGCATTTTTTCTTCTCTTTGCTACTGGCATTTCTTTCGGAAAGGTAGCCGTTGACAAATACTACCCTATCCCTTCGTACCACTGTGGTAGTATGGTAATTTGAAATAAGTGGGCATCAGGAAAATCCTCATTTATTCCACTTCCGGGGGCTTCCCCCGATTTGATTCTTGATAATTGATCTGCAATTACATGACTTTTGCCTAGCCAGACTATGATTTTAAAAGTAAATTCTTGCAGGAGGATTAGCCATCTGCTTACTCTCCCTTGGATCACAGGCTTATTCACGAGATACATGAGTGCTTGATGATCAACAAAAAATTTAAAGGGAGTAACTAATAAGTAATGTCTAAATTTCTGATCTGCATAAACCATACCTAGTGCTTCTCTTTAGTGGTACTATAATTCCACTCTGCTTTTGATAGTAGCCTACTCGCGAAGTACACTGGATGATCTAGTCCTTCCTTCCCAATTTGTGTCAGGGTAGCCCCTATTGCATAATTAGAAGCGTCCACATGGACATGGAATTCTTTGTCCCAATCAGGCTATATGAGGATTGGAGCACCTACTAGTCTCTCCTGTAGTTCCTGGAAAGCCTCATCCTGTTCCTCCTCCCAGCAAAACCGTTCTCCTTTTCTAGTTAGTTTTTCTAAGGATAGAGATACTCCCGCAAATCCTTTTATAAATCTTCCGTAGTACCCCACATGCCCCAAGGACTTCACACCAATTACATCCGATGGAGCTTCCATATCTAGAATTACCCTGATCTTGTCAGGATCTGTTTTCAATCCTTCCTTGCATACTATATGGCCAAGGAGTCTGCCTTGTGGAACCATAAATATGCATTTCTTGGGATTCAAGGCTAGTTTGGCCCTTCGGCATCGATCCATGCATTCGCCAATAATTTTGAGGTGGTGCTCCTTGTTGGCTAAATATTTTGCAAGTCACTAAGACAACTTGCAAAATGTGTATTTTAGGCAGCATTGTGTGAGATTACTCTCTCCTCTCAGCAATAGGGGAGGCTCCCTTCTTACCGCAGATGGCTTCAAGTAGAACTGAACTGTACACATACAGTTTCCCTTGCAACAGTAATACCGGTGGCTCAGAGATTGACTTAAGAACAATCAACTGAGACAACAGTGAATTTATCTAAAGATGAAATGATACAAGAGCTCAAAGTCTCTTGTCCTCACTTCAAATAAGT
>MU225359.1:1667083-1681229 GCA_018584345.1 Thuja plicata
TAAGAACACACTCGTTAATTTTCAAAACCAACAACACAAAGTTTGCCAATTCTTGTTTCTTTATTCAAATGCTCAACTTTGCACAATGAAACTCAAAGTTTTCAGAATACAAGAGAATTGCCTATAGTTTTCTTGCACACAACAAAAGATGAATATTTACAATGAGCTCCCTCCTTTATATAAGAAAAGAGGAGAGAGAAAAGTGGAGAGGAAAGGGGAAACCTTTAACCACTTTGACTTATTCTATCCTTATCTCTAACTAACTAACTTTGACTGATTCAATGTTGCAGGAGCTAATGTTCTTGCAGCATGATTACATAAGAACACTTTGCACGTGATACTATCACATGCAATTACATATTTTTGTGTAATCTGTCAAAGATTCTACACTTTCACAAAATGCATAATGAAAACATCTAAGTGTCTGACAAGACACGACATCTATTTGCATCATCCTTTGACGATCTTTATGCTGCTACAAGATGCCTGATGAGTGATGTGTTCTTGGTTGGGTGAAAGCATTTGGAATCGTAATATGAAACTGCATCTTTGATTGCTTTGGATCATAGTGGTGATTGCTGGCAAAAGCATCTTTGTGTCTCTCTGTTTCAGTCTTGAAAGCATTCTATGCGCTCATTATTTAACATCTTTCACCTCCTTGTTTGGCTCCATCATATGGTTGTTCCTGCTTCATATGCTTCTGCAACCTTGAAATGTGTAATCGGGATTTTGAAACTTAATCACATGTTGGGAAGAGCACCACATGCCATATTTTGGGGAAGATCTCTTTTATTTGCAAGCGTATGGGGAGTACTTTGCTTCTTACAACACGAACCTTCATTTGTTTGAGGTCATAAAAGGACACAAAAGGTGGGCTTTTTTGACGGTTTTGCATATTGGACATTATGAAAAAGGCAGGTTTTTCAACCCATAACGCATATTGGGAAGAACTTAGTATTTTGGAGGCATTGTATGTATGCGGACAGCAAGTTCAGAATTTGATAAAATGAATACATGGACGCATTCATGCATGAGCAAATTTTCAATATGCAAGGTGGGGTTTTTGGAATCATTTGCAGCTCATGAACGGATGTGCATGGTGGGCTTTTTGGAAGCAAATGCATATGAAGCTGAAAATGAAAAGTGGGCTTTTGGCTACCTTTCATATTGGAAGTCTCACACTTTTCTTTTCATCATTGAGAATATGAAAAGGTGGGCTTTTTGTTGCATCTTGCATATGAGGCAGCACTTGGTCTCTTCTTATTTGTTTTGGAAAGTCACCTTCAAGAACGGGGTTTTTAATCCCGACTGCATATGAGGATAAATGACATCCTCATATGCAACTTAGAAGAAAATGGAAGAAGAAGAAGGAAATGGAAAGACAAGAAGAACATGAAACGAAAATGCATATGCAACAAAGAAAAAGAATAAGGAAATTATACCTTCTCCTTGAATGAAAAAACAAAAGAAGAACTACAAACTTCTTTCTTAAGCAAAATTCTGGAAATGATATATGAATTTTGAATTTAGCCTAAGAAGAGAAGAGAGGAGATATATAGGCAATCATTCTTGAACAATTCTTCACAAAAAATTGAATGCCACTTCATGAGTCATGAAAGGGAAATGACAAATGTCCATAATGCAGTTAAAATTTGCATAAAAACAGCAAACAAGAAGAAGATTTCAAAAACATGCCCTAAAGAATCTCAAACTTCTCTTCCTTCATAAATGCAAATGCATTAAAAAGAATGTATTTCGAAAATAGAAGAAGAGAAAACGGTTTTGTTAAACTCACCAAAATCTGCCAAGATTAGTGGCGAAAATGCAGAGATTAATGGCAGATTCTTTGCAAAAGAAAACCGTTTCATGCACTCCTCATGCCCTAGGCGGACTTCTTTGCTCCAAAACACAGAGTTGTATGGATTCAAACTCACGTTTTTAAATGCAAAATGAATGAGAAAATCCGTCATGGGTTTCTGAAAGAGAACGCAGCCTTCCATGGATACGATTTACATGAAACATATGCTATCTTCCTCCAAATCGACGCCATAAGCCTTTAGAGAGGAAAACGTGTCGTTCTTTTAAAGTCCTTTGCATACGTTTTGATATATAAAATGATGTCTTTACCAAAAAAAATGACGCCTTCTGTTTTCCTTTAATGAAAACCGTGACTTTTAAAAGGAGCAAACATATCATATATGATATGTAACTTAAAAAAAAACGACGTTGAAGGCTTATAATGAAGCCACGGGTTTCATAAAGACTTTGGCATATGTTTATAATAAACAATATGCAATATGTTTCAATTTCAATTCCTTAAGATTTTTAAGTGAGCCACGGTTTCTATAACACTTTCACATGTCATATCATATAAAATGATATGCAACGTCTTTAAAACCAACGCCCTCTTTTTTGAATGGGGAAAAACGTGATTTTAGGAGCATATAGCATATGCTAAGTTGAGAAAAAATCTCCAATTTTCATAATGGAAGGTGAAGACAAAAATTTATAATGAGTTTTATATGTATTGTAAAGCAAAATCCTCATTACTCATTATAAATTATAAAACTTATAAATAAATATGATTTCATTTATAAACTCTATCCTTTATCCTGCCAATTTAAAAAGCCAAATCTTTTAAATAACATATACACATTTAATCTAAATATGTCAACACTATTTAAAAGTCCACTTTTAAGATAGAAATAGCATGATCTCTATATGCAACTTTGAATTTTAACGACTTGATATGCAGATGTGATCGAAAAATCCATTGCCATTAAAATTACTAAGCAAATCTTCACAAAATGACGTGAAATTTTAAAATGGAGTTTAAGATCCACTTCGCATATAAAACAAACTGTTAATCCGTGCAACTGACAAGAAAAAGCCCACCTTTTAACGATTTTTCAAGGACGTGCAGTCTGCTCGAAAAACTCCACTGGCAGGACGCTTTAAACCTCTATAACCTGAGTTAGAGAACTCAGATTAAAGCCTAAGATAGCTCGAAACGAGCGTAATTGCAAAAGCCATCAATCAGAGACAAAAACAAGACTAAAAATTAAACACAAGATCAAGAAAAAGCCACTAAGAACATGCCTTAGAGAATTTAACCTTCAAAATTTTCAGTAGGGTTGCCCCAATTTTGTGAATACAAAATTGAGGACAACACTCCTTTCCACTATAAACTGACCAGTCATCCAGGAAGGCTCTGAAACTCCCTACAGACATACCATGAAAGATATGCAGTATGATTCTTTGAAAGGTGGCTGGTGCATTGCACAGTCCAAAGGGCATTCTGTTATAAGCATACACCCCATCTTCAACTACAAATGTGGTTTTCAGCTTATCCTCCTCAACAATGCTGATTTGGTTATAGCCTGAAAACCCGTCCATGAAGGAGTATATTTCATGGCCTGCTACCTCTTCTAGGATCCTATCAGTGAAAGGAATTGGAAAGGGGTCTTTTATTGTTACCGCATTCAAGCATCTAAAGTCCACACATATCCGGATTTGGTTCCCGTCCTTCAATGATATGACTATAGGAGACACCCACTCACTGGTTTGTACTTCGAATACGATTCCTGCTTCAAGCATTTTTGTGATTTGTTCCTGTACCTTGGCTGCATAGTTCTTGTTCATCTGGTAAGGTCGTCTACGCACCGGTCTTGCTCCTGGTATCAACTGTATTCGATGGACACACAACTCTGGTGGTACTCCTTTCAAGTCCTACTATGTCCACGCGAATACATCCGTGTATTCAAGAAAGATCTTAAAAGCTGCTGCTTTCAATACTGGGTCCCAATCATCTCCTATGAGAATTTCCTTGGGTCTGTATTTCTCACCCAAGTTTATTTTTTGCAATTTGGCCTCCTTGTATTCTACCTTTTTATCAAATATGTGTTGGTTTGTCATTGAGGGTTCTCGTACCCTCCCTTTATTCCTTATAACCTTTCGAGTAGCTTTCTTTTGAATCTGCTTCTTGAATTTGCAACATATTGCATTCTGGCTGGAATACCTCAGTCTCCCATCTGCCAGTGAAACAAGTCGTTGAGGGAGCTTGTTTCGTCTTCTGAGAACTCCCCCAGCCGGAGCACTCCTTCTTCATCTGGTTCCACTCCTTCCTAGTCTTCTCCCTTTGAATCGGATGCGAGATCCTGACTTACACACTGGTTCCTTAGATCTATTGTGTATTTTCTCCCATCTACCTCTGTGGATAGGGTATTTTTTTCCAATTATGGGTGGCCTTCGTTGTGACCAGCCAACCTCTCCCCAATAACCCATCGCACCCCTTCTTCTCTAGAGTAATCACCACAAAGTCAAGGAGAAACTGTTGTGTACCAATCATTACCTTTTGCCCCATCAAGGTTCCTATTGGCTTGATTCCATGCTGATATGCCCCTAAAAATTGAAATGTGGGTGGCCAGAGTGTGGGTTTCCCTAGTGCCTTCCAAGTCTCCTCTGACAGGACATTCACACTAGACCCTCCATCCACGATAGTATTTTTATAGTTTACATCGCATTATCTCCATTTCGACTACTGCAGGTGTCCTCCCCGTTCCTATGGTGAATAGGGTATTGGTCTTTTCTGCTTGTGCTTCCTCTTTCTCCTCCCCTTTAGAGGTTACCTCTTGGCTACTTCATCCTTGTGATATTGCTAACCGCAGCTGAGGTAGCGGTTCTAATAGATCCACAATTTTCACCGGAATGGTGGTCTCTAGTACTTGTTTCATGATGTTTGGTACTGGCCGGTTGTTTGGGGGTTTAGCCGTACTTACTCTCCCTTCCTTTGCCATGTTATTTCTAATGTCCTTTCTGGCTTCTTGGAATCTCTCTCTCTCTATAGCTATATCCGGGTATGCAAGTTGCTTGGCCTGCATTCTTGTGATGGCGAATACTTCATTTTCAGACTCTGCAATAACGAGCCTGTTCACCCCCTTTTGTCTAGGGCAATTGGCATCCTCATGATTACCAGGCCCACACTATTTACACAACATCCCTTCATTCTGTCCTCCACCGTTCTGGCGATCCTGCGCGAAGTGCCCCCATTCGTTGCATTGCCTACATTGAATTGTGGGTCTTCCTTTAGAATCGTACTGGATTGCTCTCCGGGGTGTGTTGTTATTGCTATTGTTGTTGCTTCCTCGTCTATTGTTTCGACACCCTCCAGGTGAAGCTTCTGTATTTGTGTTACGTGGAGGGGTGGAGGGTGGTGTGGATTGTTCTCCTTGGGTGAAGAATACTTGTGCATTTTGTGCCTTTAGATTGTAGGGGCAGTCTTTGATTGTGTGGCCTAACACCTAATAGATGTCGCAGAAGGCTTTGCGCGGGCATGTTCCTTTTGTATGCCCTTCCTTTTTGCAATTTGTACACCACAGTTCCCTCTCCTCTCTTTTTTCTTCCTTACTTCCTGTTACTTCCTTCATGAGCCGCATCATGTCCTTTCTCAAAGCTTGGATGGTCTTGGATTCATCCCCGCTCTCTTCTAAACTCTCACTCCCGCTTCCCTGTCTCTTAGCTTTGGAGTTTTTGTTCTCACTTTCTATATCCATTGCCCAGGTGCATGCCTCTCCAAAGGGTGATGTGGTACTATCTTCATTTTCCGTTTTAAGGACGGGGTTAACCCTTCAACGAACCACCTTTTTTTTAATCCATTGGCAGGTATGTTGTTCAACTTCCCTATCAATTCCTTGAGTCTCCTGCTATAACCCCTGACTGATTCATTTTTCCCTTGCTTAGTATTATAAATTTTTGTGACTATCTCGTCATCATCACGTAGGAGTCTGAATTCCTTTCTCAAAAGTGGTACGAAGGTCCTTCCATGTGGTTTTCTTCGCAGCATCCAAGTCTGTATACCAATCAATAGCTATACCTCTTAGTGTGGTAGGGAAGGCTTTTAACCATTCATTCGCATCATTTTCTCCATTGGCCTGCCATATAGTGATACACGTTTTACAATGACGAGCAGGGCCCTCCGATCCTTCTCCAGTAAATCTAGGGAGTTTTTGCTTGACTAATGCCATTCTCCTTCCGCTCTTCCCTCCTGCTGGGATGCTCCCTCTTGTCAGGACACTTCCTCCTGCGGGGATGCTCCCCCTGAGCTAGTGATCTCTCCTTCTCATTGTGATTCCTCTGTTTGGCCGGAGCTTTGTTCCTGCCAGTGCTCTCTTCGTGCGGGGGTTTCAGGATTCTCCCACCCTTCCTGCCTTCTTGATGCTTCTGAGATAGCCAAGTTGGCTATACCTTATATTGTGTTTTCAATCAACCTTTCCTCAATTTGTCTTTCACTTAGAGGCTAGTTCCCCAATCCTCTCAAGCGGCGACGTCTTTCTTCTTGTTGATGTAGACCAAGAATTCGCAGGGCGGCTTCTTCTTCAATTTCTTCTTCTGGCCTACACTTGGGATACTTATTTGGAAGCAGGGGCATGAATTATTTTAGTGTACCAAATTTCTTGCCAATAGTCAAGGAATTTGTCCAAGTAGATCGTACACCGCTAGTGGTAACGAAAGTTCGTCCCATACCATACTTTCTAGAACCGCTCTCTCTCGGGCTTCCCTTTGCACGTACTGGTACTCCCAGGCCACCACCAGATCTCGTATCACCTGATCTTCTCTTGTTATTTCCTCCTCTTCTCTGTGACTATCTGTATAGGGGTCTTCTCATTACTCCATCCTGCCCAGTCAACGACCTCCAGGTCTGGACTTAGGCAACAACACCAAAATGTAGAATGGTTATTAATGCACAGTATACAGAATAGTACAACATGGATTCAATAATACCACTATGACATTTATTACCAACAATAACATAATACACAGAATACCAGAATACCAGATTACCAAGGTGGCGAAGAAATGTTATTACTTTTCTTTATTACCAAACAAAACATAAGTCCAACATCTATAAACCAAAGTTCTTATATAATGGTCGGTTAGTTGGGAAAACCAACGGACGCTTCTCCTCGCTTCTAACTACTCTCCCAACAAAGCATAACTAAATCTAAATACAATGCTACTTTATTAGATACTACACTCCAATTGCGCTCACAACTGGATGAACTACAAGGATGGCATAAGATTCAGAGGGCAAGTCTTTGTAGATTTGGGGCATTTCCATCCCAATTTCGCCACCAAGCATCTCTAAAATAAAATATTAAAGAGTTAGAAAGCAAGGTGAAAACATATTTTTGTAACTTAGTTTTTATCTACTTATCATGCATGTGAAAGACTCCAAAAATCCAAATATTGTACATGGGGTTTGAGTGTTTCTTCCTCTCTTTGCCATGTCTGAAGAGAATAGCTTGTCCCTTGCATTCTGATACATGTCCAATTCGGACACAATGAGGTCTCTCACCTCAACCTTAGGTACCATCCTCTACATGCATTCAATGAGGCCCCCATGACCTCTCCATTGGGATCCGAGTATGATGGAGAGAAGCGAAAATGAGGGTTGAGAAAGTACCCCACCGCATGTACAAGACAATGATTTTTTTTTAAAAGAAAAAGAAATTTGAAAACATACCTGTGAATCCGATTTTGATTCAAATCCACCACAATTTGCTCTAAAACCTTGCCAATTTTCTTTTTCTCCTTGAAACCCTTTTTCTCTCCTAAACAAAACTTGACAACTTTAAAATATGAAATGTGCTTCATTTGGGCAGTCCCTATTAGCGGACTGCAACCGATATTTAAACAGCTTATCGTTGATTTATCGTCAATAAATTCAGCGAAAAAGTTTCGTGTTATATCGCCCAGTCAAACTTATCGCGATAAATCTATTTATCGCCGATATTTCTGTGCTATTTTAATCTATGCTTAAGAGCACACAATCAAAAGAAAAAGGAACGACAGACAGATGGAGCTTTATGGAGGAGCAAACCTAGTCATCATGATGCCTTCCTTAAGATCTAGAAGCAGCAGATCCATAATAAGAATTGTAACATGTTAATTTGAAGGTTTCCTTGTCAAATAAAGGAAAGACCTCTTTATTAGGCATTACAGGATAAAAATAAATCAATAAATGTATTTTAGTAAATAAGAAGGGTCAAACAATGCTTCAAGTGTGCCTCGTGTTTCCATACATTCATGTGTATACTTCATATTTTCAATGACTAAAAGATATTAATTTGAGACATCCTATCATAAAAATATTGGTTTTACGAATTCAATTGCACCATGATGAGTTGGCCTAGATTTTTTTCTCCAGGAGGTGACAAAAAACTTGTCTTAAGTTAGCTTTGCCAATGTCTTGTTGCCATAATTCACATTTAAATTTCGGAGTAGCAAAAGTTGGATTATGGATAAGTATCCTTGATCATTGCTTGAGGACAAGCAATCTTGGGGAAGGGCGGACTGTGATGTCCCCTTTTAGAAATGGGATTCAATAATAAATAAACTATAATATAAAATAATTTAGGTAAGATTAATATTATCAAGCAAACTAGTAAAAATGAACAATTTTGCCATCGTGGAAAGGCTAATCAAGATCAATCAAGCAATGACTAAAGTTCAAAATGATAAGTAACAACGACTAATATATGGCATCAGTAATAACAGTGTTAATTGACAAAGGTATATATCGATATATACAGGCAGCCAAATAATGAAGTGGAATCCATCAATAGGCTCAAGCAAAGGACTGTTGTCATAAAAATCAGAATTGTTATCATGACTGATAACAACTTCTGGAGCACTGAAAGTACCAACACTCTCCTCAAACCTCACCTTATTTTCCATTGCTTCCTTTGCACTGATTAAATTATTTGTATTAGTGTTTACCTCCCTTATCTTTTGTGACGTGGACCCCTTAAACATAGAAGTCATATACCGTGCTAATTTATCTATGGTTGCCGGGTGTGAAAGCAATTTCACCCATCCTTTCCTGACTTTGTCTAGGCTTATCCAATTCTTTCATTAAGTTGTTCTACTGGTTTCTCCGTTTAATTAATCTCCTCAATTTTTCCATGATTGTACAACTGCAAGAGTGCTGGTCACTCAAAAATAAATGTTTGAGCTCAATGATTTCCACCCCAACAGTATGGCAGGAAACCGCTCTGATACCAATGTAAGAACCCTTCACAGGCTCTAACTGCTGAACTATATAATGTTTGTTTTGTCTTGCTATGTTTGAGATTTTTTTGTGATTTTCAATAAGGGTTTTGAACAAAAAGCAAGTAACTGAAACTTAAATCTTGAATACAATCAAACTACTGCTGCAACTTCTATTTATTTTCACTATGCATTGCCAAATACAATAATAACTTATTTTTGAGATGAATACAAGCAAAAAGCAAATTCTATTTTGCATAAAGAACTTGATTTATTCCATTCATAGGCTGCTACAAATTTATTTGCACATGTAGACACTGTGGTTGGCTTATTTTCTCTCCTACGCCATCCTTCCCACATTCAATTAATTTTTGCAGTCTTTGGTAGGTGAAATCGCACCCAATAACCTAGTGCGCTGATTTATATATGGCTGCGGCTGTTCAATGATATCAGCTATGTCTTCAAAGCCTCCAAATAATGTATCATTAATACGCAATCTGCCCTTATCAATCTGCAATTGCAAGCCTTTGATTTCTCTCCACAAACTGATAGTAAACCCACTGTTTTAAGCACAATAAGAATCTCTTAATAAGACTCAGTAATCCAAATTCGCCAGGTATCTCACTGGTTCAAATGGAAGCACAAAAGAAAACTATGTTCTCCAATGGCGGCTGCAAGTAGAAACCCTCGTTCTCCAAGCAAGATAAAAAATCAACCAAAGTTCAATAATAATCATAAAAACACGATTAGAATGAGCTCTTAAGTCTCTTTTATTCTTTTATTGTGGGAGCTCGAACACTTTCCTGGCCAATGTGGGATAAAAGATATATTCTCACTTTTTAATTCTTTTCACTTAAAACTCTATAGTTGGTGCACAAATAATTATTTTAAAATTAATTAATTCACTTGGCCCCACCTATGATAAATTGACCCTTCACTTAAGTGACTTAAGTTATAATATAAAATTATATTATAACTTTACAATATAAGCTCAAAACTATCAATATTTATTTTAACCAAGTAAATATTAATATCTCCATTATTACTCGTCATCTTTGCACGCCGTCTGAACTGGGAACTGACGCAATTATGCCACATACGACTAACCCCCTCAAGACTTACTATAAATAGCAATTATTGCATACAGAGTCCTGGAGACCTCGAACGAAAGTCAAACCTGCAAAACCCTGACCACTAAAGAAGATGCATCCCACAAAGGACCCTCTAACCAACATCATTAACCTACAAGGGACAGAATAATAGACTAATCCCTCAAACTCTGATGCTCATGAAAATGGGGCCATTACAGATAGCTGTCAAGAAACGTCATTTTCACAATGCAAATGTGTATCATCATGCCCTGCACAAACAACTTGTAGAACAATCCCATCTATTAGTATTCTAGCTAAGGTCAAACTAGAACAACACATTTATGTTTTTACTTAATCGTTCCTCTTTGTTAATGACCTTGATAACAAAACATGCAGTCTTGAAGGCTTCAAGAAAACTTTAATAATAATTTATTCACTTGAATATACACACCAATCACAGAGACACAAGAAAATATCATGGCTACATGATCATCATCCAAGACCTATCTTAGACGCTAGCACATGACTTGTCGTGACATTGGGATGAGTAATGTAGGCTCCTCAGAGCCATAGACTTATATTTTTAGTTTCGATATTTATTTTGATGTCATGTATTTCATATTCCATGAGTTTTGTATACATTTGACATTATTTATATATCTAAACGTGTTATTCCTTCAGCTAAATTTTGCAGTTATGTGATCGATGCATACTTGTGTATTTGATCAAAATAGCTTCTATTTAATTAGATTGTTGTGTCTTTAAGGTTTATTTATTAAAAGGTGCATGAAACAAGTTTTAAATCCTTAAAAATCTCTAGATTTCTTGGATTTTTCAATATGTCAAGTTTGTGTTGAGTCTAGGCACCAAGTGCGAGCCCAAGCCAAAAATCAACTTTCTTGTTCCAAGTTTTGTAACACTAGTACAAACCTAATATCCCTTCCAAATAGCATAAGGTACATAAAGCATGACAAGCATAGAAACATGATTAGCCAACCTCTAATCCAAATTACTCAAATGAACTAATTACAACATACAAAGTAATAATGATCTGTGTGTGTGTGTGTGTGAGAGAGAGAGAGAGAGATCATAAAGGAGCTCACTAATCATATAATTATCTTGAATAATCACTTAAGAATAGTCAATAGCTAGGTAATCATATAAATAAGAGTATAATCATAGGAAAATCCAGGTAAAATAACTACAATAAGAGTGTCAAAACATGTGGACCTTACATGTTAATAGTAATCTATCATCCTATACACTCTTCATCCTGGTTATCATATTCATTATGAAATGTCCCATATGGATCTTCAAACACAATAATAATACTAATTATGAAGAATGAAGGCACCATGAAACACAGGAATAATATGCAGGGAGTGTATATGCATGCTTATTTAGTTGAAATATGGTGTAAGATTCAAAATTCCCTAACCTCAAATAAGGAGATAGTCACCAAAGGAAATTTACAATAGCAGTATCAGAGCAATCCGAATTGTAGGTTTTTGGGATTCATCTTTATATATTATTTAATCAACTATATGGCAATTGATGGCTAAACATTTACTCATAAAGAAAAAATGCAGTGCATACATGCTTGAGGTTGATAAATGCTAGATATTTCTATGAATGGAAAACAGGCATCAGTTTTAAATTTACTTTATGTTGCATGTGCTTGTTTTGAGAAGTTCTGAGATTCATCTTAATATATTACTTAATTAACTATATTGCATTTTATGGCTAAACATTTACTCAAAAAAGAAAGAAATGCAGTGCATACACACTTGAGGTATGATAAATGCTAGATATTTCTATGAAGGGAAAATAGACATCAGTTTTAGATTTACTTTATGTTACATGTGCTTTTTTTGAGGAATTGTATATATGTTACTAACAGCAAAGCATGTCTAGGAGGGTTAAATCACAGTTTCTTTTCCAGGTTTAGTTTGCAACAAAAAATCATATTAAGTGCTACGTTCATATTTTTGAATGCTTTGATGCTTAGTTCACTAAAAACTTTTCCTCGCAGAAATGTTACTCTTAATTGAATTTCTATTCGTACATTTTTTGAATTCACTTTAGTAGATCTTTTTCTTTTCCCAATGTTCACTGAAATTGATATATCACCATCACTACCCTGATTTTTTTATTTTTACAAAAAAATGGCATGCCCTGCTTCAGTCAACATTTGCAAGCCTAGATCTTGAGGAATAATTGGTGTATAGTTGCATGTTCTGCAAGCACAGTTGGTTTAAATGGTGATATGTGATACAATTTATTGGTGGTTAATAAGAGGTGTGTTCCTTGATTGCAATGAGATATTGTTTCACTTTCAGAAGAACAAAGAGAACAAAGATGATTCTGGTATCCTTGTAAGCATGTCTCAGATATGCATTTGAAAATGATATTAGTGCTTTGTGTACTCATTGTGGAACGGACATGTTTCCATGCAATTGAACTCTTACCTTTTTATACATAAATTATTACCTTACCATGAGAGCAACCTTGCTTCATGAGCAAAATTTTTAACGAATTCAAAATTTGTCACATTCAAACAATCCAGGAAAACTAATAATCAGATGTCACCTTAGTGAACATATTCAAAAGTACATTTGTATCAAATGCGTGGTGTTTCTTGTTTTGTTCTTCATGGTGATAAACAAAAGGGATGAGCATAGCTGAGTAATAGGAAGGGCTTAGAGATTATATGATGGTTAAACATTTTGTTTCTGTGTTGTAGGGTCTTTGGGAATCTCCAAACCTGCACACACAGGTATGGAATGGTGCTGAGTTAAGGAAAAAAAATCTCAACATTCAGGACTATGGACGGATCAATGAAGATTTTGAGAGGCAACCTAACCATTTTGTGAAGAAAAAATACTCGAATAAGAGTAGAGGTAAAAAAACAGCATTTAAGGAATCTGATGTCAAGGATGAATGGCAGCTACCTTTGGATTACTGATCGATTGAGTCTTGGCTGTTTGTGTACATCTAACATCTCATTTTAGATAACAGCCTCCGTCATTGATCTTCCAACTGTACATGCTTATAGTTATAATTTGTAGTTGGTAATCATGTGTAAAATAAATAGTTCCTAGGCCAAAAGCGAGATAGTGAGCTCTGCTGTCAGATGTTGAGAAATTCTGTTGTGTCCAATAGCCACCAATGCACTTGAATAAATCTTATAATTGTAATTAGCTTTGAAAAGAAGGCAATATTATTCAAATTTATTCTCAATTCAATCATATGAGCTTCACTATTGAATGATGTGTTGTTTTTCATCTTTCCAGGTAGTTATATGTTATAAATAGGAAATTAAGCACCCATGTCTAAAATCTGCTGCTGGTTTTTCTTTATGGATAGATAAAATATTTATATTATATGCAGGCAAACCAAAAAGATTAGGTTCCACTCAAAAACAGCATGCTTTCCTAGGTATGTGAAAGTCCACTACTAGAAGCCAGAAAGTTTTTCCATCCTATATATTGTTCAAATTTTGTATCAGGGCAAATAATTATCCTTACCGACATTCAAATTTGATCTGTATCTAGCTAGTTGCCAAACCAGTACAGAACATAAACATTCAAGACTCATCCAGAAATTGACATATGACTTTGTAGTTTGTATAGCTTTAAAATTCACTATGTGCTGGGAAGCACTATAGAACTTAGAAACACAGAAAGCTACTATCACATTATTTGGAATCTGAAAGGGACAATTTTCACCACTTGCCAGATCTGGAAAATCCATTGGGTCTTTCCTGGTATCACATCTTCATTCTCCTTCTGCATTAAATGAACTTACTGTCCGAGTTTTCTATATGCTTGGACTAGAGCTTCTAAGCCTGATTACAGAGTCAGTGTTACAGGACTCTGCAAGTCCCGAGCCGAGTCAGGGCTCCAGAGTTTATTGGCCTCTAGACTCTGACTCGGCCGAGTCCTGCAGAGTCCTGCCAGGACTCGCAGAGTCCATGGACTCTCCTGACTCGGAGAGTCCCGTGGCCA
>MU225359.1:1681528-1692605 GCA_018584345.1 Thuja plicata
CCTGGTATGCAATGCATATGACTAAACATTGAATGAACTTTGTTCACACTCACAATATTAACACTGAAGGGCTTTACAACAATATCCAGAATATGCAGCCTCAAAAACCACACACACACACACACATACATGAATGTATGTATACACACACACAAAATAAATATATGTATACACACATAGATATACATATATATACATACATTCATATACACATACACACACACACACATATATGTATGTATATGTATATCTATGCATATATGTAAAACACTCGGCCAGGACCTACATATTTTTAAATTGTTTTTAATTATTTTTACAAGGCAAGGACTCGGCAAGGACTCGGCCAAGACCTAGTGGATGACCCTGAGACTGACGGATCTGACTTTGAGGATGATGAGGAGTATGAGGATGGGGATGATGAGGATGCCACTGAGGGTCAGCCTCAGACACAGGGAGAGAAGATGGCTGCACAATCTTCCATGAGCTATCTTAGGCGTACTCGTAGGAAGACACTGGGATAGGCTGCTATGAGCCTAGTTTTGATATATGTTTTGAACTTTTGATTCCATGAATATTGTAGACATTTGACAATGAAACTATTTATATTTCAGTTTCTAGTGTGTTATTTAGTTTAACAGTTTATAACTTTATATTTTCGCAATCTATGTAAAGTTGTAAACTTGTATATGTGTGCAAAGTAGCTTCTATTTATCTCAATTAATGTGTATTTGATGTTAATTGACTAGATGATGCATGAAAAATGCTTTAAATCCTTAAAAATCTTTGAATTTCTTGGGTTTTTCGATTTGCCGAGTCCGGCCGCCGAGGCCGAGTCCGAGGCCAATCCGACCTTGCCGAGTCTGAGGCGAGTCCGAGGCTTGTAACTATGTTACAGACATTTAATGAAAAGTCTCGGCTCTCTAGATACACAAAAAATTGAGAATCTGTAGTGGCTTTGTGAGCCATCATGCTTATTAGAGAGGCTGGTTTCCCCTCCACTTCAAAACTCCATGAATGCCTTGTGTTCCTTAGGTCATCCATGTCAGAGTTCACATAAACATTTAGATATATTGGAACAATCCTGAGCAGCATTCTTGTGTTTTTTTCTTGGAGTTATATGGTGGAGCATTCACCCTTCTCACTGACTGAAGTAGAGTTCATTCCCAAGATCCATCAATTTTCAACGTAGTAGAGTAGGGAAACCAAAGACATTGTAACAGATGGCATCAGTTTTCAGCTTACTAAAGTAGCAAGATTAGGGAAACTGAAGGATAGGAATTATGATTTGAAATAATTCAGATACATGAGAGGAGAGCTCAACTCCATTTCATGATTATGATAAAGTATGTTGGTTTGAGATGCTTTAGCTACCCCATCATGAAAATGGTTTCTTAAGAATTTTAATATACACAAAAGGATGATAGGAAGGTTCAATGATGGTGAGAAGCTTACATACGAGCATTTGGATTTGTATGATGGCATCTATAAAATATTGCATGACCACATCTTGTGTTCGACATCCTAGAGCACCTTTAGTGGCATATTGATTCCTAAAGATTAGAGGAAAGATAACATAGGAATAGGAGGATTAGTTCTAAATTTCTGGCTTATAAACCCCTAAAGGAACATTAATTCAAATCCATTGATACCTGTAACTGTGTGAAAATGGATGGGCATACATGGTGGCCCAATGCTGGTCTGATGACCCAACACATGATACTTCGTGGCATGCAATGAATTGAGATTCTTTGTCAATCAATTCTGGTTTGGTGGAAGTGTCTAATTAGTGCCTTAGGGCCCTTCTTTTTGTTGCTTTTTTTTCTTGTTTAGTCATTTGCTAGGTGTTTATTTTTGTGTAATTCAAAAACCTTGCATTTTTCTTTTAAGTTTTGCATTTGCCAGTTTTTGTTTGGTTTGCCTTGAAAATTATCTTATATGATGCAATGGTTACGCAATTGCCCCAACAAATGCATCTACACCCCAGAAAATGAGTTATTGTCAAAAGGGTGAACACATTGATTTATGTTTGTGTCTGTGAACTCTTTACATTCATTTAATTTATCACTTTTCATGCCTTACTAACTCTAGTTCAAACCAATTTTAGTTGCACAAAGCTTAGCTTACTTAGAGATTTCTCCTGTAATTATTTTATTTCATATTATTTATGAATCTTTATTAGATTTTTCTAGGGTCTTCTCTTCTAGGAAATTTGGCATCTTGCTTATCTCCTTATGTAAATTGAACTTGGTCAAGTTTTAGCTTGTTTTTTATTAAAATCAGCAGCCTAACAAGGGGGCCGACCCTTACACAACCACAGCCCGAAGGTGTCAAAGAGAACAGCAGCACAATAGCAGGGGTGTTGGCTTTTACAAGTAGAGGCCATCAATGTCTCACTAACAACACACTACCAGTAAAGGTGTTGGCAAATGTAATGTCCCCAATATAATTAAATAGTTCAATTAATATTAATTGTTTTATGACCCCGAACTTAATAATATAGTTCGGGCCCTTTTTATTAATTAGTTAGTTTTAAAATATTTGGTGTCGGCCCGTTTGTAACCCTTCGGGAAATGTCCCGGAGCCCATTTATAAGGCCAATTTGGCATAGTTGTAGGCATGGTGAACCTTATGTTTTCTTTGTATTTGCGAATTCCAGTTGGAGTTAAGCACTATTGTAGTTTCGCAAGACCCTCCCTATTTTGTATCTGCAGTTTTGGTGGGAGTAACTCCTCACCTTGTTCTGCCTATTGTCCGAATCTATTATAATTTGAAGCACATAGTTATTTATCTATCCAATTATCAAACTGACGTCTCTCTAGTATTGATCTATGTTACATTTTGGCAATAATAATAATCACATTGATTCTCAAGGGTAACACTTTTTGTACCTATACGGTTCTGTACGGAGGTAGTAGCTTTGCTACCGTACGGCGGAGGACGAACATCGTACAGAGAGGTGGTCAAGGCGGGAGATCAACCGTACGGGTACTGTACAAAGGAGTTGTGTTGTACAATGGAAAGGATTGGATCGTCCAGTGGAGTAACTGGATCGTACGGTGGGGGTCATTTGACCGTACGGTGGGAGCAATTTGATCATACAGTGGGTGTATGTGTGCCGACAGAGAGACTATTTGGACAGTACAGTGAGGGGTTTTTGGTGTCGACAAGTACATTTCCTATGGAGGTGACTAGTCATTGCAGGTCGTACGAAGACAACATGAAGTGTGGGTAGTTTGCAAAGGTTTGTGGGAATCGTACAAGCACTGGGACATTACAGTGGTATCAGAGCTGGTGATTCTGCCAGCCTGTCGAGTAGTGGATGCAAAACAAACTCATAGTATACACCAAAAGGAGGAGTCGTTCTGCAGACAGAATAGGGGATCCACAAGAACCTAACACTAAAATCACGGCATTGCTAAGGGAGATAACCAGAAGCCAAGATCAGCGCAACGAATCCATGGTCAGAGGTGTTGGCGGAATAGGAACAACGACAACATCTCATGGAGGAGACATTGCAACGATTCACAGAAGGTAGAACAAATGGAGATCATAATGGACATGGCGAAAATTCGGTCACTGGAAGGGCGAACACACATTCTCAACCGATGATGTCGAATTTCCCCAAAGAATGGAAGCACCTCGCAGATATTGAGAGCCCACTTTCCAAGAGGTGCAAGAGCAACTGAGACAAGATTGGAGGGATGTTGATCTTGAGGGAGATATATCCTTCAAGGATTATGCAGATTTGCGAATGAAATATTCGAACGACAGAGGTCGTGGCTATTAAAATGATGACATCAAATGGAAGATTGTCAAGCTAAATCTATCGTCCTTCGATGGATGCGGGACAACCTCAGCACAAGCATGGGTACAGAAAGAAAACACCTTCCAGCTCAACCCAATATCGAAAAATGAGGCAATCAAATTTGCAGTACTTCATCTGGAAGGAATCGCTCACAAATGGTGGCACCATGGGATGGTGACCCTTGGTCACGATTGAGTAACGTCATATGTCAATTTCATGCAGAGACTTATAGATCGCTTTGACGGGAAGGATCTAGAACTCAACTTCAAAGAGTTGGCTCAGCTGAAGCAGGCGGGACTAGTGGACAGTTACATCACGGAATTTCAGAGGTTGTCTGTGTTGGTTATAGACATCTCGGAGAGGAGATTGGTTGTGTTGTTCATAGATGGGTTGATGGAACCGTTGAAAGGTTAGGTCAAAGGGTTCAACCCTAGCACGCTCACCCAAGTGATTAAGAAGGCATGTGACATGGCTACCTCATCTTCTTCTACCAAGAGTTACACTCATTCCAAACCACCCCTCGTGCCGAAGGAGAAAGATAGCAAATCATACCCCAAGAAACCATCATTGGATGAGGAAACGAAGCAAGAACTCGAGGGGAGAAAGCTTTGTTACACATGTAAGGAGTTGTGGGAACCCAGTCACCGATGCTTGGGCAAAGGAAAGATCCATTACATTGAAGTGGTGTCTGATGGCGGAGAGGAAAATGAAGAATATGAGCCGCAAGAAAAAAGAGAAAGCTAAAGGAGAAATAAATCACGCAGAGAAAATTGCCACTGGTACGGAGAGGGGGCGTCATTATGGCACTAGATGGCACTCCAAGGTGCAATGTGTTTCGGGTTCATGGTATGCTCCAGGGATAGCGGGTCCTAGTCGTGCTAGACAGCAGGGCCACTCTCAACTTCATCAGCTCATCACTCGTCACCCGGAGGAGTTCGTGTACGAAGGAGCATGAGGGGTTTGAAGTCAAGGTAGTGAGAGGAAATCTACTATCATGTACTCATCTGGTTCGGCAATTGAATATTACCATGGGAAACTACACGGTAACAGATGATTTCTTTGTGGTAGATCTTGATGATACAAATGTCATCTTGAGCATTCAATGGATGGAGACCCTTGACTCGTACACAGAGTTTCAAAAGGATGGAATTCTCATTCGAAGTGGATGGCAAGAAGGTGGTACTGAGAGGAATGTCAAATGGCGATCCGAGGGAGATTCAACAAAACAAATGGAAGCAATCTTTAGACATGATGATGTCTGGGGAGCACAATGTTTGGTATTGACCAAACCTTTGAGTGGGCCACAAATCTACTACCATGATGATGAGCTTCAAGCAGTATTGGGTAGGGACAGTTTGGTTTTCACAAATATTCCACCCGACATACCCCCACATAGAGGGTTTGAGCACACCATCGAGCTGGAGGAAGGAGTCAAGCTTATTATCACCACACCCTATCGCCATCCCAAAAAGTTCAAGAGAAAGAGAAGATGATCCAAGAACTCCTTGACAAAGGATGGATCAGACCCAGCTCAAGTCCCTTTGCATCCTCGGTAGTGTTGGTGAAGGACAGAACCCTTAGGGTGTGTGTCGAATACCGGGCATTGAACAAGAAGACCATCAAGAATAGATACCCCATTCCCAGGATTGATGAGTTGTTGGATAAAGTACCAGGAGCAGTTTACTTCTCCACAATTGATCTTCGCTCGAGCTACCACGAGATCCGCATAAGGGAACAAGATGTCCAAAAGACAACATTTTGTTGCCACTACGCATTCTTGGTCATGCCATTTGGGTTGACCAATGCTCCGGCCACCTTCCAGTCCTGCATGAACCACATCTTCAACAAGCAACTGCGTAAGATTTTGCTGGTATTCTTTGACCACATTCTCATTTACAGCAAGACGTGGAAGGAACATCTGAGACAGCTGGATGAGGTATTAGGAATCATGGAGTCACACTCATTGTTCGCAAAGACATTCAAATCTGAATTTGGGATGACCAAGATTTTGTACTTAGGCCACGTCATCAATGCTTGAGGGGTTCAGGTGCATCAGGAGAAGATTCAGGCAATCATTAATTGGCCCCCACCGAGGACACTCATAGAGCTGCGTGGGTTTTTTTGGACTATGTAGTTATTACAAAATATTTGTGAAAGGTTTTTTCTCAGCTAGGAGCACCACTGACAGACTTGACGAAGAGGGGAACTTTCCATTGGGATGAGCAGGCACAACAAGCCTTTGACAGGTTGAAGGAAGTCGTACTGGCACTACCAGACTTCACACGACCCTTCGTCTTGGAGTGTGATGTGTCGGGAGAAGGTATTGAAGTTGTATTAATACAAGACTGTCACCCCATTGCGTTTGAGAGTTGGAAACTTTCGAGAGTTGAATGACTGTACTCAATCTATGATAAGGAGATGCTCGCCGTCATACATGCACTGTTTGGCAGTACCTCGTTGGAGCGAAATTTGTTGTGCAAACAAACCACAACAATCTGAGATATTTTCTGGAGCAGGACTTGAAAGAGCGGCAACAGAAATAGGTGAGCAAAATACTAGCATACGATTTTGACATTAAGTACGTGAAGGGGAAGAATAATGTGGTGGTCGACGCCCTGTCAAGAAGACCTGCCATATGTACATTGTCACAGATTTTGGCGGATTGGAAGGCTCATTTGTTGGTTGAGTACCCCAAGAATATTTTTTCCTGCCAATTGATGGATGTCAGATATAGGATGACAGGTACAAGGTGGTTGACGACATCATCTATTACAAGGACAGAATCTATTTGGTACCCGAATCGAAGATGTAGAGGATTTTGAGGGAAGTTCATGACTCACCTCTGGCAGGGCACCCAGGGTACCTCAAGACCTATAGACAAATTCAGGAGAGGTTCGCTTGGGAGGGCCTCAAAGATGATGTATTGGAGTACATGAGGGAATGTGCACCTTGCCAACAGAACAAATCCAAGCATACCTTGCCTGTTAGGCTACTTCAGCCTCTGCCAATACCCAATCAAAAATGGGAAAGCATCTTGATGGATTTCATCATGGGACTTCCCAAGGTGCAAGGGAAAGATTGCATTTATGTCGTAGTGGATCATTTGACCAAATATGCCCATTTTTTTGCCATTCCCACAGGATTTCAAGCAGCTCAGGTGGCCGAGTTGTTTTTCCGAGAGGTTTTCTTCTTGCATGGTGTTTCATGGAACATAGTCAGGGACAGGGATAGTCGCTTCCTCAACACTTTCTGGATGGAACTTTTTCACTTGGAAGGTATGGAGTTATCACTGAGCACGAGTTACCAGCCGCAAATGGAAATTGTGAACAAATGGTTGGAGGGCTACTTGAGGAACTACGTTTCAGCGTTGCAAAAAGTGTGGATCTGTTGGCTTCATTTAGGAGAGCACTATTACAACACTGCCTATCACATGTCAATAGGTATGTCACCATTCAAGGCATTGTATGGTTATGAGCCTGTGGCTCTGGCATTAGGCGACATTCGTGCACCGAGGGCCAAGGATTGGCTATAGGAGAGCTTGGATATCCTTCGCTCTCTCAAGGATAACCTCCAGATGACTCAGAACCATCATAAGAAGTACGTTGATAGGCATAGGATTGAACAGAGTTTAGAGGTAGGAGATCTAGTATACCTCCGACTACATCCGTACAGACAATCTTCCTTCAAGAAAAGTGGAGGGTCTTCTCTTCTAGGAAATTTGGCATCTTGCTTATCTCCTTATGTGAATAGAACTTGGTCAAGTTTTTGCTTGTTTTTTATTAAAATCAGCAGCCTAACAAGGGGGTCAACCCTTACACAACCACAACCTGAAGGCGTCAAAGAGAACAACACAACAATAGCAAGGGTGTTGGCTTTTACAAGTAGAGGCCATCAATGTCTCACTAACAACACACTAACAGTAAAGGTATTGGAAAATGTAATGTCCTCGATATAATCAAATAGTTCAAATAAAATTAATTGGTGTATGGCCCCAGACTTAATAATATTTTCGGGCCCTTTTTATTAATTAGTTAGTTTTAAATTATTTGGTGTTGGCCCGTTTGTAACCCTTCGGGAAACTTCCCGGATCCCATCTATAAGGTCGAGTTTGGCATAGTTGTAGGCATGGTGAATCTTATGTTTCTTTGTATTTGCGAATTCCAGTTGGAGTTCAACATTGTTGGAGTTTCAGAGGTGCAAGAACCTCCCTATTCTGTATCTGCAGTTTCGGTGGGAGTAACTCCTCACCCTATTCTACCTGTTGTCTAAATCTGTCATAATTTGAAGCACATAGTTATTTATCTTTGCAATTATCAAACTGACGTCTCTCTGGTATTGATTTGTGTTACTTTCTAGCAATAATAATAATAATCACATTGATTCTCGAGGGCAACATTTTCGTACTTGTACAGTTCCATACAGAGGTAGTAGCTTTGCTACCATACGGCGGAGGACGAACATCGTATGCAGAGGGAGGTGATTGATCAAGGTGGTTAAGGCAGGAGATCGATCGTATGACCATTCTATGAAGGAGTTGTCGTACAGTGGAAAGGATTGCATCGTACGGTGGGTGTATGTGTGCCGACAGAGAGACTATTTGGAGCGTATTGTGAGGAGTTTTTGGTGCTGACATGTACATTCCGTACGGAGGTGACTAGTCATTGCGGGTCGTACGAAACGACAAGAAGTGTGGGTAGTCTGTAGAGGTTTGTGGGAGTTGTATGAGCATTGGGACATTACAGCAAATACAAAATATAAACAGCACACTAGCATAAAGGCTAGTAGCCCTCCTCAAGAGTGGGAGGGAAACTCACTCACCACTTGTGGAGATGAATGTGAGTTTAAAGAACTATTTTTCTTGTGTTTGGGCACACTAGAATACAAAAATACAAAATATAAACAGCACACTAGCATAAAGGCTAGTAGCCCTCCTCAAGTGTGGGAGGGCAACTCACTCACCTCTAGGTGCTCTAGGCGCTTTCCCTGGTTCTTTTGTTTTTTATTTTCTGCTTTCTTGTTTTTGTTCTTTCCCCGGACACCGTTTGGTGCTCCTGTTGTTGGTTCTTTTGCTCTGTATGTTCCCAGTCCCTTAGACCCTTGGTGGTCTCTTGTTGGACATTAATAATTTATCTTATCTTATCTTATCTATGTGCCATCAGACAACTGTCCAAGCAATGTTGTCCTTAGGATCCCCACCACAAGGGGGAGCAGTTAATGAAACTTTATTTGGAATCTGAACAATTATCAACACAAGGGCCAGAGTGCTGAGAATGTTGTACATTGAGAACTGGAGATTGGAGTAGAGTAGGAGCAGCAGGCAAAGAAGGGTCGTCACGGCTAGAAGGGGCTGCACCAATTTTTGCTTGTTCTCGTGAAGGATTACATCAAAATTCCCAAGATTCCTACAAGTTTCACGGTCTCTATCGCAATTTGGCAACATTTAACAGCTTCTCGCCTTTTCAAGCCAATTGCATTTTATCAGCTTCATTATTCCAAATAGCTCCAAAGCTCCTCCATTAGTGTTTTGAAAGCAACACCCTTTTGTCTTCCTTGTTTTGGTTTTCCTTCTTCTCATACACCAACAAAAGAGAAACCGCATTTGAGAGGAGAGAAGAAACTAAGCAGCTAGCCCCTGAGAACCAATTCACTATCAGCAATTCATTTTGCACCTTAGATCAGTATGTCCCAGGTGTGAAATCTCTATTTATGCTTTTTTTAGATTAGATTGTTGCCATAGAGTAGATTTATTGTCAAATATATTTAGCATAGGAGTTCGTTTGCTCTAATCTAAAATGATTTTTTTAAGAGTTGGGTTAGAAGTAGATTTATTTTATTGTTGATAGACTAGTCTTGTTTTTTCAAATTCATTTTTAGGACAATATATTATTATTTATTTCGAAAACTCGTAGACTAATAAAAACTAACCAGAAAGCAACAACAAAATGCAAATCAGCAAATTAAGTAAATTTACTTTCAAACTGAGAATAATTCCTTTATTAATTATTGAAAACAAAATCAACAAATATCGAACATTTTGTAATTCAAAAAGCATTCATTTTGATTTGGAAATAGTAGGAAAAGTTAACTCATTCAAGCATTACTTGGTTGTACTTATTATTATTTTAGTTTCCATTCATTTACATTTAACTGCAAAAGAAGGAAAACACATATTGCTTCTTTTTTTTTATGGGTCAGTGTTTATTTTCAGCTGTAGAATAATTATTTTCATGCAAGATTTTAAACACGCACACAAAAAAGGGGTTTCGTTTTTGTAGTCGGCTTGTAGCGGAATGAGGACTAATGCCGAATCAGCTAAATAAAAATAAGAAGAAGCTATAGGAGAAGGATGAAATACGCACTGCACACGAAATTTTAATTTCTGCACAACAGGCTGAACGCAGACGGAGATTTCAGCAAATTGCCGACGAACACCGTAGCACAGAAGAATTGTTGGAGGAAACCCGACAGCGCAGGGAGTTGGTGGAAGAAGCGAGGGAAGAGTTTCTGAACCTGCATACGCCGAGAGAAGAGAATCCTGACGGAAGGGCATCGACTCGCACGGCTCGAAGTGCCGAGGGAGCACGAGCATGGAGTGAACTCTTCGTCACAGATACACTTCTGGAACGGACAGATTCGGTTGACGGAAACCCTTCTTTTCCAACTAG
Source organism: Thuja plicata (assembly GCA_018584345.1). NCBI lineage: Eukaryota > Viridiplantae > Streptophyta > Pinopsida > Cupressales > Cupressaceae > Thuja > Thuja plicata. Next base: position 1,691,999 of record MU225359.1, read on the forward strand.
CCCGACTATTGATAACAGTGTAGGTGTGCAGAACAACGCGGGTGTACAGAACAGCGCGGGTGTTCACAACAGTGCCGGTGTACAATCTCAAATAGTGATGGCTGGACCAAAGGAAAAATTACCAAAGTTTGATGGTGAGGGAACGGCCGATCCAATTCGCCACTGTAAGACATGCGAAACAATTTGGACGGCAAATGGCGTAACTGATACAAACGAATGGGTCCGACAATTTCCAGCAACCCTGAGGGGCGTTGCAATCGATTGGCTTGCCGATATGGATCCCCAAAAATTAACCAGTTGGGACAACATTAAAAAGGAATTCACTGCCGAATTTCAACTGCTGCGTGACGACAATGAGATAGTCGCCGAGATCTACAACACGAAGCAGGGCAAACATGAAACCGTTCGGGTATACACTCGAAAACTAAAAGATTTGATAAACAAAATGGAAAGTAAGCCGGCAGATGGGCTGCAAAAGCAATGGTTTATTGAAGGACTACGCCCGAAATTACGGAAGAAAATGAAGATTGTGCCGCCATCGTCATACACTGAAGCATACAGACGAGCGCTGGACTTGGAAAGTGAGCAGAAAACAAAAAAGAAAAAG